>CATIWM010061240.1:0-12882 GCA_949671775.1 Mallotus repandus
AAAATTTTTAAAAAAGAAAAAAATGAATAAAGAAGGAAAAATAAAGAGAATACAAATAAAAAAGAAAGAAAAATCAAAATAAAACGAAAAATAAGGTAAAATGAAGAGGGGTGAACATCTGTGAATAAAAGTAACAAAAGTGTGAATAAAAGTAACAAAATCAGTAAATAACAAAAAGTTTAGATATTTTAGTGAATATTTTTTTAAAAATGTTTATTTGTGTAAAAATTTCTTTTTTTATTATTTATTTAAATGCTTAATAAATCACACTTATCAAGTGGTTAGGATTATATTTTTTATTTTTTTTATTATTTTATTTTTCTATATAAATAAAACAAAACTTCACATAGAAAGGGGCTCCTAGGGTTTGATTCTTTTTTTCCTGGCTTTCTGATTTTTAGCTATCAGCTAAAACACCCTCTATGCTCTAGTTCTTATTTTTTTTTATGTTCTTTTTATATTTCATTCCTGACCATGAATCAAATTTAAAAAACTAAAAATTCATAGACAAAACAAAACCACCGACTCTTCAATCAAGGTTGATCAAACGCTGATGGGCAATCAATATTGTATTTATCAAATCATCTCTTTTTCTACTCCTTTCTATTTTTTCAATTTTATTTCATTATTTTATTTAATTTTCTTTGTTTATTATTTTAATTCATGCTAATCTCTTTCTTTTAATTTTTTTTTTATATTTTTGTGGTGATGAACATGTCATTGAACCAAGGAAAACCCATAAAGAATCCATGATTAAAGCCAAGAATCAAGATCCCAATTTAATTTTTATATAGTTTTTATTTTGTTTTGTTTATTTATTTTTAGGTTTTGTATTTGTTCAATTTATTTTTTTAAGGTTTGTAATTTTAATTTTATTTTTTTTATTATTTTATTTAGTAGGACTTGTAATAGACCCGATAGTGAGAATATAGTGGAACCTTTTTATTTTCTGTACTTTCAAATTAATTAGTAAATTAGGTTCATTTGGTAAATACCCTAATAAAATCAATGGTGACTTTAGTTAATTATGATGCATGTAAATTAAATTAGGGTTAGAGATCACCGTTTGAATGTTTTTGTATGTTTATATATTTATTTGGGCTTTTGTTTTTTTTTTCTTTTTTTATTATTCGCTTTAGGCCCAAGCCCACGTGTAGATTAAATTCACTAATAATAGGCTCATTTGAAATGGTTTTAGGTTTTAATTAATTTTTAAAATCTATTTAGGCCCATTTAGGTTAATTTAGATTTAGACCCACTTTAGTTTAATTAAAATCAATTCTAGACTTAGCTCAACCCATTAAAGCATTTCTATAAAAATAAATAGATTTAGGACTCATTTCATTAATTTAAAATTAATTAGAATTAGGTCCACTAATTCATTTCTATTTTCTTTTAAAATTGATAGACTTGAGCCCATTTCTTTAGAGTTAAAATTTGTAGATATAAGTTCATCAATTAATTAACATGTAGATCCACCTTTAGTTTCCATTTCACTTGTAAATAAAATATAGATTTAGCTAACTTTAAATTAAAATCAATATAATTTAGAATTAACTAGGGATGCTCTGTCTTGAATGAATGCAATTCTTATGTGTTTTTTCATGGGCTGATTGCCTTAGGATTAGATGGATGATTAATTAGGGTTTAATGAAATTGCATGTAATTAGAGAATAAGATTGTAATTCATAAACTAATTTTAAATAACACGAGAATAAAAAAGTTGGTATTCCGTATCCAAAATCTCCTAGTTCTGGTGCTAAATCTCTTTTAGAGAATGGAGTTACCACCACCTTCGATTTGTCCTAGTTATTATCCTAGCCGGTGACTCCTCATCTCCATGCCACGTCTTTGTGATATGGTTAGTGTGTTCCCTAGAGCTTTGAGTTCAAACAGTGTCGCGGTTGCTAAAATCTTGGACTCGCGCTAAACCCCGCAGTCTATAGTGGCAACTCCACTGGGGATAAGAGATACTGATTCTACTTGTGTCCTTTAGAATTATTTTATTAATTATTATTTTATTCTTACATTCATTTTTGCGTGTCCCTACTAGCCGATGGCGTTGGTTTATAGTCCCTTGATTCCACTAGCTTCCTGGGATTGTAAATTGGTTAACCATCACTCTTAGCTTTAACTTGATTCAAGAGAGATTACCGGGCTCATCTAAGCAGAGTCTATGACCCAAGTCTTAAAGGGGGGTAGTCTTCTCTCAAGTTTGTAAAGGATGTTAAGCCCCTCTGACCTTGGCCTGTAACTCAAGTCTCAAAGGAAGGCATCTTGCTAAGGGAACCTTGACCTTTTCACCGGACTCGGCTTATGTAGTGGCCTAGTAACTTTTCTTAGGATTTACACAAATTGATTGTATATGTTTCTATGAGGTATTTTTATCTATAAAAGTCCAAGCCCATACTCTAGAGGCCCCATCAGGGCTAATAAAGATTGGGCTATAGTTTTATACCTAAAATTATTATTTCTATGCTTTTATTGCTTTGAGAGATTTGGCATGCATGTTGGTTCTTGATATCCCCTGTTGGTATTGATGCCAAGATCAAAATCCTAGGACAAGAGACTTACCATTGAACACGTGTGTGGGAGGAATAAAGTTAGAAGGATGTATATTGTACACTTGACTTGTTACCTATATACTTGACTTGATTTATTACTTGTTACTTGATTTGCATAGCATGTGCATCATACTAACACTTTATTTTGCAGCCATCATAGATTCATTCGGGTCTTCCTATGTTTAGAAATGGAGAGGTAACAGACTATAGAAAACCACTTTGAGTCCAAGTTCAATAGCTAAAGAGATCCTTAAAAGCTTAGAGAAGAGTCCTGTCAACCCGGTTTACCTAGAAGCTCCACCAACACTAACGCCAACATCAATCAGTCAAGCAAAGGAGATGGAACAACAACAAGGAGAAAATTGGACTTTGGAAGACATCAAGGGAGCATTGATGAATGATAAGAGAGTGATGATGCAAGATGAACTGAGATAAGCTTTGGCTGGGTTAATGCCACTACTTATTACTGCACCACCAGCTACTGCTCCTGTTCCACCTGCTACTGCTATTCCACCTATTATGGATGCACCACCAGTAAAAAATGATAATGATGGAGGTCAACCATTGAATGTTATTATAAATGCACCTGTTGCTGAAGTGAAACTTGAGGATGTGGAGAATTACATGGTAGAGAAAGCAAAGAAAGAATCACTTGAGCTAGTTTAGGATTTTGAGTCCAAGTGGATGCAAGCATTGAATCAGAAGATGTCCAAGATGGAGGAACTAGTGAGAGGACAAGGCATAGGCTATTCATTTGATTTTGATGACATATTATGCATAAAAGGTGATAAGCTACCTGATAAGTTCAATATGCCTAAACTACAGAAGTTTAATGGTTCTGGAGACCCCAAGATCCACCTTAGTCAATACAAAACTGTCATGAGCACCACTAAAGCCCCTTTGTTAATTGTACAAGGTTGTTTGTATTATCTCTAAAAGGCATAGCTGTGAACTGGTACCATGGGTTGGAAAAGTCAATACGAGCTTATTGGAAAGAATTATGCACAGCTTTCCTGAAGAAGTATAAGTATAATACTAAGTTAGAGGTGTCTATCAATGACCTAAAGCTAACTAAGCAAAAGTCGAATAAATCTTTTTCAAATTTCTTAATGAGGTTCATGAACCAGGCAGGGTTGATGAAGAATAAGTTGGTTGAAAAAGATCAGGTAAGGATGATTATGCGAAATGTTTCACCTAACTTGCTTAAAAGGCTACAAATGATGAATCCTAAGACTTTTGTGGATTTTTATGATGATGGTTTGCAAGCTAAAGAGATTGAAACTGAAAAGAAGAAGAATTCTAGAAGCACTGGAGTGAGAAATTACCAAACTGGGGGCATGCAACAAGAAAATATTAGCCGAGTTGCAGATATCCATGCCATACAACAGACAAAGAGATTCTCAAACTTTAACCAGCCTTTATCAAAATTCCTAGACCGCTTAGTGCAAAAGGGCCTACTTTCACCAATAACCTATTCTAGATTCCAAATAGCCCAAGCTATGACCTAAATAGCTACTGCAACTTCCACCAAGCCATTGGACATCACAAAAACACTTGTATCTGCCTTAAACATGAAATTCAAGACCTTATAGACATCGAAAGAATCACAGACCCAGAAAAGCAAAGCCCAAATCCAAGCACTAAAAATAACCCATTTCCAAAGTACAAAAAATGAAGCCCATTGAGAAATCTCCTGATGCCCTTGGGGACACAACGAAGGCTAAGAAGCCTATGGCTCCTAGCTATCTATGAGGAGAGACTGAGGAAGAGGTTATCAGGGAAGTCATTGAGGAAATGCAAGAATAGCTATTATGTTTGCCGTCTGAAGGAGAGCCACCATAAGACCTAGCATCCCTAGCATCTAGAATTAAGAAATATTTGGTTAATGTTTTCTTTCAATGGCATTTCAATTTCTTGAGAACTTTTTATTTTAATGATCGATGATATGAATTCTGATTTTAGTTATTTGTGTAATGTGCATCTTGAGGGTACTGTGCATTATGATATCGATTACATCTGCATGTTAGACATAAATTTAATTCAATTATATTCCTTCAGCATGGGCACAAATGAAAATTCAAAGAACATTTATATATCCAATGATATAACTTCTGAGGGGAGAAGAAAAATTTGAGAGAATAAAAAAGAAGAGTGAAATGAAGAAAAAAAAGAATGAATAAAAGGGTTAACCGAAAATTAGAGAAATAAAGTGAGAGAAAATATTTAATTAGAAAATCTAAAAATACTAGCTGATAACATGAATTGTAACATATAATGTATTGAATGTTCTCATTTTTGCCCTAATGAATAAATAAAGTTGAATTTGAAATTTGTGTTCAAACATAGCATATTCATCTTTATTATATTGCATTAGTATCTGAATTGAAACACAAAACATAATGAAAGCTAAAAATTAAAACTATGAAATCATTATTTTAGTTATATTTTTTTTCTTCTTATCACCCTTTGTGATTCATTTTGTAAAACTAGTGTCCCCTATGTCTTGAGAATCTAAGTGGCTCAATAACTTGCATTGCAACTCATACTTTGTCACTACCAACAATCATGTCATCAGTATCAAGCATCATATTCTGCTCAAGAGTCCTTTGAAGCTATAAATCCCTCACCTTGTCTAGCCTCCGTTAAGAGTAAAACTAATCAAAATGACAGGCATGAAAGAAAATTTTTGAAAACCGACGGCAAAATGTAACTTCGGAGGAAAACTGTAAATATATTGGGGACAAAATAGTGAGTCTGCACTCAAAGACTAAAGATGAAATACTAGAGAATAAGAGTCAGCGAAAGAGTTCTGGGGGCAGAAAAAAAGTGAATTGCAAGTAATAGACTTCATCAATATAGCACAATTAATAGGCCATGGACTTCATCAGCCAACCGGTCATCTGTTAAAGGAACTGTATTAGAAGCTCTAGCACTAGAAGTATCAACATTGAAGCATTCAATGCTTAAATTTATAAGTTATTGATGAAGCTCCTCATTGTCATACTCCAAACAAAAGACTTGTTAGGATCATACATATTATACATATCATACATGCATTTGCATACATCTGTTAAGAAATACTTGCTTCCCATGGTAAAAGATCTTTGAGAGAAGTCAAGGTTATACAAATACTATACTACTAACATTTAAAACTAGTGTTGTAAAAGTGTAAGAAAGTAGTCAGAGTTTAGAGAAGTGAAAATAAGAGGAGCAATACTATCAAGTGGTACTCACAAAAGCTTTATCTTGGTAACCTCAAGGGACTATATAGAAGGTTCAAGTTCCTCAGATTCAACATTTATTTCTAAAAGCATCATTTGGAGCATTATCCGAAGCATCACTTATAGCCTCAGCAAGAGGAGAATCAACTCCCACAAATTATAAAATTAATAATATGGGAAAGAGTGATGACAAGCATACCTCGGATAGACCCAGTAAGGATTCGCTTTAAGAAATGCTCCGAAATGTACCTCTGATAGCTACAAGAATGCTTAAGCAAAACATCAAACCCCTGGAGTGTCTCTCTTAACTCTTGACCTATTAGAATGGAACTCCATGACATTGAGACTAGTATAGAGTATGGAATGCGGCGATGAGAAGGTTCAGCACACCAACAATACACATCTCAGCCCTAAAAGGGAAGAATGCACTTGAAATTTGAGATGAATGCATTCTGAAACTTCTCTAATCATAAAATAAGCCTTCTAACTCGTAAACCTTTTTTGCAGGGGATGTCAAAAAGAGAAATTATCTTCTTTGTCATAGCATCAACGAGAATAATAGAAGGGAAAACTCAGCCTTAGATCTTGACCTCAATAGTGGGGTATCACGACCCATATAACCAGAGACATCATAATCAAAAGGGAAGAATGCAAAAAGAATGGTATTCCATTATGATAAAACTTCTTTACTTGCAAAACAGACCTCACTAACTTATGATATTTTGCGCGGCAAAAATGAAAGATAAAAAAATCAGTACATCAATGGGAATGGGCAAGATAACAAATAGCAATGTGGCAATAAAGGAAAGTAACATAACTTTATTCTATAATAAAGTATATCCTCAATAAGAAAAAAAAAGAAAAAAGAAAAAAAAATTCAAAAATTCAAAGTAAATTCATTCATTTCATGAGATCATGTGCAAAAAAAAACTTATCTCATGAACTTTTATCTTAAGGGTTCCCTTTTATTAGCCTCGCAGAGTTCGGATGTCTGGTTGACAATTTTGTGTTGAGAGTTTCTAAACTCTAATAAATTTAATGCTTACTTTACACCCGAACAAAGGGGAGAATACGCAAAAATAAAATCTGTGGACTTGCAGTATAAATTGCTTAAATTTTAGAGTATCATTTCAATCTTTGGAGTAATAAATGTGCATCTATTCTACTCCAATGCTCGAATGAGTGCAAGTACAAAATTACTTGATGGTATCCATGTTGAGTAATACAAGAAAGGCGGGGGAATACTAAAAGGAGAATCAAAATAAGAGCAAGCACTTCTAATACACTCCAATGCTCAGAAATGAGTAAGAGTATCAATGTGAATCCTCTGGCGGTATACACACTGAGTAATATAGGAAAGGCAAGGAAATACTAAAATAGGACCACGTTAAAAGCTACTCTATTTACTCCAATACTCTTTAAGAGTATGAGTTTTCGAAGGACCTTTCCAACGGTGTCCACGCTGAGTAAAATGAGAAAAGCGGGGGAATACTTAGATAAGGAAGTAAAGCACAAAAATAATTTAAATACTATTTTAATTCTCAGAATTTGATCTGTGTATGCTCAATGTCCACAAGTTTTGTCTAGCAAATTCTTTCCAAATTTAGGTGTGAAAGTCAGTTCTTCACTTGGTAAAAATATGCTCTCAGCACAAGGCGGTTACCAATACCTCTAAATTTATGAATGGCAAATAAATGATAGTCATCAAAATCAAAATTAGTGAGATTCATTGAATACATACTATTTTATGATAAATTGATGAATTTGCTCAATTATAATATTTTTTTTTTACAATCATCATACTCAAACTAACTTCAACTTCAATAAGTCTTTAGGAATTGCAAATCCAGAAGAAGATGCCCAACATATAGAATTAGCACCAGCACCACCAAGGTTACACACAAGAATGGTGATAAATTCATAGGATGCCCCAATTGCACGTGGACCACTGCAAATCAAGTAGTGCCCCCATCTACATCAGACAATAAAAATTTAGAACTAGCTAACACAAATTTAAAATTGATCAGCACAAACATCACTTTTTGCTTTCACGCTGCGTGGCAGCTAGACAGCACTTTTTGCTTCGACGCTGCATGGCAGCTATATAGCACTTTTTGCTTCAGTGTTGCATGGCAGCTAGACAATACATTTCACTCGGTTATACGCTACTTGGCAACTATAACTCAATTCAATCAGTTATACGCTACATGGGAGCTATAAATCAATTCAATCGGTTATACACTACATGGTAGCTATAACTCAATTCAATCGGATATACGCTATGTGGTAGCTACAACTCAATTCAATCAGTTATATGCTACGTGGTAGCTATAACTCAATTTAATCGGTTATATGCTACGTGGTAGCTATAACTCAATTCAATCAGTTATATGCTACGTGGTAGCTATAACTCAATTCACTTAGTTATACACTACGTGGTGACTATAACTCAATTCACTTAGTTATAGTTATACACTACGTGGTAGCTATAACTCAATTCACTCAGTTATATGCTACGTGGTAGCTATAACTCAATTTCAAATTCACTCAATTTCATATTTACTCTGTTATAAGCTACACAGTAGCTATAACACAAATTTCAAATTCACTTTGTTATGCACTACACAGTAGTTATAGCATAACTTTCAAACCACTTTTCACTAGACACTATGTAGTAGTTATAGCATCACATCGCTAAATTTCCCATGGGGAATATAGCGAAGTTTACTAATCACATTGCTAAACGTCCCACAGGGAATATAGCGAAATTTACTAAACACGATTTGCTAAACGTCCCATAGGGAATAGAGCAAAATTCATCAAACACGATTCGCTAAACGTCCCACAGGGAATATAGCACCAAACACGATTCACTAGAAATTCCATAGGAAATATAGCGAAAATTTGCTTAATGTTGCACAATAGCCGTAATTTGACAAGCAAACCGCAAGAAATGGGGCCAACTGTAAGCACCCAATTTTTAGATGATTTGAGTTTGGATGCGATAGAGGACCCGATAATGAAAATTCACTATGAAATTAGATTTATTGGATCTGATTTATTGGTTTTGGACTAAATTATATTTTTTTAGGTTTAATTAAAAAAATTTCTTGATTTTAGGTTTAAAATTAAAATTAAAAAATTTATTTCATTATTTTATTTTATTAATTTTAAAAAAATTCAAAAAAAAATAAAACAATTCAAAAACTTATTAAAAAAAGAAAGAATTTTTTTTTAAAAAGGGCCAAAGTGGCTAGTTTGGCCATTCAACAAAATTCAAGTAAAGTGGCGTGTTGGTCACTTTTGACCAATACGCCTGATTCTTTTTTTTATTTAAATGCTTAATAAATCACACTTGTCAAGTGGTTAGGATTAGATTTATGTTATTTTTTTATTATCTTATTTTCCTATATGAATAAAATAAAACTTCACAGAGAAGGGGGCTCCTAGGGTTTGAATATTTTTCTCCTGGCCATCTAATTCTTAGCCATCAGCTAAAACACCCTCTATGCTCTGGTTCTTTTTTTTTACATTCTTGTTATATTTCATTCTTGACTGTGAATCAGATTCAAAAAACTAAAAATTCACAGACAAAACAAAACCACTGACTCTTCAATCAAGGTCGATCAAACTTTGAGGGGAAATCAATACTGCATCCATCAAATCATCACTTTTTCTACTCCTTTCTATTTTTTCAATTTTATTCATTATTTTATTTAATTTTCTTTGTTTATTATTTTAATTCATTCTAATATCTTTCTTTTATTTTTTTTTTTTTTTTTTTGTGTTTCATGTTTTTATGGTGATGAACACGTGATTGAACCAAGAAAAACCTATAAAGAATCCATGATTAAAGCCAAGAATCAAGATCCCAATTTAATTTTTATGTAGTTTTTATTTTGTTTTGTTTTTTTTTAGTTTATTTATTATTAGGTTGGGTTATTTGCAAAAAAAAAAAATCATGACTTATAGAGGTTTTGGCAATTTTAACCAAATATTTGAAACTTAGCAAAATAAAATATGACCTTTAATTTTTTTGCAACTTGAAATACCGATCGATATTCCGGTGAACAGATGCTTGCATGTCAGGCTTGAGTTAGGTGAAGTCTCCACGTCAACAAAAAATTTTTCCACCTCTGAAAGGGTTATTTGCGAAAAAAAAATCATGACTTATAGCAGTTTTGGCAATTTTAACACAACTTTTAAAACTTGGCAAAATAAAATATGACCTTTAAGTTTTTTCCAACTCAAAACACTAATCGATATTTCAGTGAACGAATGCTTGCATGTCAAACTACATTTGGACGAAATCTCGAGGTCATCAAAAAATTTTACACGTAAAACTCACCATTTCATATAAACTGCCGTAATGCTAATTCAAAAGCACAAAGAAAGATAATTAATTAATTAAAAAATAACTTAATACCAATAAGTAGGTTGTTGAAACCTAACAGTCCAAACATGAACATTTCTACATCCAATAACACCAATAAGCCTAGTATTGATTTGGACTGTTATTGGTGTTAAGTTATTTTTTTAATTAATTAATTAATTATCTTTCTTTGTGCTTTTGAATTAACTTTACGACAGTTTATATAAAACAGTGAGTTTCATACGTTTAAAAATTTTGATGAACTTGAGATTTCGCCCAACTGTAGCCTGACATACAAGCATCTGTTCACCGGAATATCGATCGGCGTTTTGAGTTGCAAGAAAATTAAAGGTCATGTTTTATTTTACCAAGTTCAAATGTTGTGTTAAAATTGCCAAAACCACTATAAGTTATGATTTTTTTTACAAATAACCTTTCATAGGTGGAAACAAATTTTGCTAGCGTGGAGACTTTACCTAACTCAAGCTTGACACGTAAACATCCGTTCACCGAAATATTAATCGGTGTTTCGAGTTGCAAAAAAATTAAAGGTCATATTTTATTTTGCCAAGTTTAAAATGTTTGGTTAAAATTGTCAAAACTGCTATAAGTCATTATTTTTTTTGCAAATAACCCTTTTAGGTTTTGTATTTGTTCAATTTAATTTTTCAAGGGTGGTTGCAATTTTAATTTTATTTCTTTATTATTTTGTAGGACTTGTAATAGCCCCGATAGTGGAAATAAAGTGGAACCTTTTATTTTCTGCACTTTAAAATTAATTAGTAAATTAGATTCATTTGGTAAATACCCTAATAAAATCAATGGTGACTTTAGTTAATTAGGATGCATATAAATTAAATTAGGGTTAGAGATCACTGCTTGAATGCTTTTGTATGTGTTGAAACCCAAATTTTGACAATTCCCCAAAATTCGATGATGAAGGATTCCTGTCAGTCAGATAAGGGGAAAACTCTTTCGAAAGTTTTTTCGAGCGTGCTTAGATCGAGAAGAAACCCGAAAGAAACCCAAAATATACCAAAATCTAAAAAGAGCCAACCTGGGCCAGAAAAGGACCGAAAAAAGCCCATGGGGACGGGTCTACCCATGAGCTTGGGTTGATGACCCACGAGTGTGGGCCATTCAACCTTGCCAATACCCTTGCATAGGTCATGACCCAAGAGCGTGGGTCACTTGACCCAAGCTCATGGGTCAAGCCGACCTATATATAAAAAATGATTTTCTTCCACTTTTAAAAGGGGAGGAGGCACATTTTTTGAGACAGCCGATTCTAGAGAGAGATTTCCTGTTCTAGCACCTTCTCTCTCATTTTTTCTCACTCCTAAAGAACTTAGAGAGATTTCCTGTTCCAGCACCTTCTCTCTCATTTTTTCTCACTCCTAAAGCACTTAAAGCACCCCTCCAACCTAAATGCTCAACCAAAATCACTTTCTCTCACTAGGCTTAGACCACCTAAACTAAACCGAGTCACATTTTTGTTAAAGCACACATCTAGGGTAATAACCCGGTCCCTCTGAGGATCTCTCAATCATTTTCTAATTAAAAATATCATTTATATCTTATTTCTGTCATTTTTATTATTTTTCATCATCCTTGCATTTTTTATTCATTTTATTGTAAATATTTATTATTTGTGATAAAGTTGTGATTTTTTGTGGTGACTTGTGAATAAGATATATAGAAGGAGAAGGAAGTTCGGGTTGGATCCGGGAGTGTTTGCGTTCACATTGCATTTTTCCACCATTTTTGCATCATTTCCTCTATTTATGTAAAAATGGGTATTTTAATATAAAGTTGGCATCAAACCCTTTCTCCAAGGATGACTTTTGGAACCTCTATGGAATCCAGCTGTTGTACAATATGTCCCAGATTTCATACGGATGGCGACTTCATCTCCAATTTGTGCTTCAAGCCTATTTTGTATTTCCTAATGAGCCGAGAGCCCACACAGTGTCGTGGTCATTAAATACTTAGGCACGCGCTAAACCTCACTGCCTACACTAACCCCAAGGGCTTTTGGACAAACCTCCTAAATGCTCAGCGATAGCACCAGTGAGAAGGCCACCAACCAAATCCACCACAAGGATATAGAAATTTGCAGTAACATTTTCCACTGAAAGTAGCAGAGACAATGCATCTACCCGAAAGAACCTACAACAGTAGCAAAGGAGTCACTACTTCAGGAAAATATAGAAGTAAATTATGAAAATGCAATAAACCAACTAATAATTTCACATTTTATCATCTATTGGTAAGTAGCAACCCCTAACCTTTGGTTAATATGAAGTATATTATCATACTCCAGGAAAACTCAATTTTGAATTGAGAAAAGACTAATCGGGACATTTTTCCAGAGGATTAAGTAGTGAGATGTATTCAAATGATTACGCTTTACAGGAAAAGAAACGAGACTTAACATGATGCAATCATATGGCAAGGATCAAAATGTATAATTATGTACTATGGAACCTAATGCATATGTATTCTAGTGCTTCGCATATAGGGAAAACAAAACCATAATTTTTTTTCAATTAGTTGAGGAATTAACTTCTAAAAAAGCACAACAAACACAGATAAGATAAGTAAAATAGAGAGATAAGTGTTCTTTCTAGTCACTATATTGTAATTCAAAGCATTACTAAAAGCTAGGGGGCTATTTACCTTTTTGTGGAAAAAATTCCATAAATTCCCAATTTGTGGTACTTTT
>CATIWM010061242.1:0-10078 GCA_949671775.1 Mallotus repandus
AATAAGAAAAGCACAAAATAAGCAATAATCAAAATAAAATACAAAAAAAACTCTAAAATTAAATTTAATTTATGGGGTTCCTTAGATCTTCATGGATTGATTATTTGTATAGTCACTTCATCATCCATCCCTTATCACAAAACAAAAAACATAAAAGAGTTAGAATAAAATCAAATAATGGACAAAGAAATTAAAGTAATAAAATTAATTCAAGATAAAAATAAACAAATAAATAACAATCAAACGAAAAGAAAAAAATAAAATTGCAAATTTAAAACTAAAGAAAAATTAATAGAAACAACGAATAAAAAAATAACAAAAAAATCAATTATACTTTTGATATAAAATCAACTTTAGCTGAAAAAGTAAGACGAAATTGAGTGAAAAAACGAATAAAATCATATCAATAGTAAAATTAAACAATGAAAACAAAAGATGACGAATGGATTTTGATTAGTCCCTCAGAAGGTGATTTTCACCGTGTGCTTCAGAATAAACCTCCAGGACTTGATTTTTTTGTCTTTCAGCTTGTTGTTTCTCTTCAAGTTTTAACGTCAAAAAGGAAAAAAGGAAAATTTTATTTTTGCTTTTAGTCCCTCCAAAAAAAAAAATCCCCCTCTCCAAGATAGTTAACTAGGTTTTTATAAGATGAAAACCCTAGCTAACAATGTGTTTTAGAAAAAGTAAATCACAAAGTTCCATCAATCACAGGATAAATAAAAAAAAAAATTATCTAACAAAACCGAGATAATTTAAATCATTATCTCACTTTAATTTAAATTTTCAACCAATCAAATTTAAGAAAAATAAATAAAAATTACAAAAAATTGAATTTTCGCGTATCGGGATAGTACAATTCTGACCGGAATTGTGGATTACCGATCAGCAATTTGGAATTCCGATCGGAATTCTTGATTTCCAATCGGAAATCCATTCTTCCAATTTTTCTTTTTTTTTTTAATTTTAACATTTAATTACAAAAAGACCCCTGAAGAAAAGGAGACTTTTCAATTTAGTCCATAAAAAACCTTCAATTAAATCCTTGAAAAGAAGCAGTCAAGCCTTTAAGACCCAAAATCAAATTCTGATGATTTATTTGTAATGCATTTTCATCATCAGAGTCCTCTGTCGCATCCATACTCTACTCATCCCAAAATTGGGTGCTTACAGGGTTCACTATATATAGCTCTAAATACAAATAATTTTAACCAATAGGTTTAAGAAAATGAAATTTAATTTCTTCATTGTTATTTCTATTTCCTATAAATAATTATCATATATAATTGCATGAATAATATTATGCACTAAATAAGTATGTAGCAATATGAATGTTTCCAATTAAGTGTAGTAAAATTTAAACACAGCTTATGTCTGAAATAATATCATTTTGTAAAGAAAACTAACCACACAAACAATTCTCCAATATGAAATGTCACAAATGTACAATTTTCTTCTAAGATACCATTAAATGTTAACTTTTATTTTTGTTTGGCTATGTGGAGGGTCAACATGCAATAAATTGTTGCATTTGATATAGGATAACAATATTAAGCTATTTATTTATGTTTGTGAATTTATAAGTCAAGGAGATGATGAGATGAAACAAAACTGCTTATGTACCTTGGATTGTTCGATGAGCATGTGAATCACGTTGGGTTGGTTTAGGCAAGAAATGTTGGTGAGGAATTATTAGTATTTTTTTAATTATCTTTTATTAAATTGAAAAACAAGTCATCATATATGTGAAGGACCATCTCATATATAGCCTTCTTTAAATCAAAGATGTGATTTATGTAATTTTTGTAAGGTTAAGAATTAATATGCAACACTTTTTAGATTGAGGATTAGGGAATTAGAAATTAAATGTTTGTTAAAGCAAAGTGGAAAAATACTACCTATATTAAATTTAAAAAAAACACATTGAACTTTTAAGAGAAACTAGTTGAAAAATATTGACAACTAAGGATATGTAAAAGAATTGGGGAGACTAGATGACACTAATTTATGGATGACTTACTTGTGTTACAATTTAATGAAGAATTACTGATTTATCAATGGATATCGATGCTTAATTATAAACAGGAAATTTCCTTAATGATGGATCTCGAAGCTGTTATATATCATGATAAAAGAATTGTATTTTTAATATTTGTGTTATTGTTAATTTTTTTACTTTAATATTTCATATGTATTAAATTTAATAATAAATTTATATATATATATATATATATATATATAAATATGTCATAATTTTTTTGTTAAGTATAAAACACTTAAAAAATAAAATTCAATAAAATTTACCAAAAAAGAAGTAATATAATAAGAAAACGTAATATTTGTTATTTAACATTGTTTTTGCAGAAAATATTTCAATGGGATGAAGCAAAGACGCCATCAGTGAAGAAAGCTTTTTATAAGGTGGCAGCAAAAAGATATAGTGATATGTTATGCAAGATGCGAATTGAAGGAAAGAAGGATAAAGATATACCGGAAGATGTATGGGATAACTGGCAGCAATATTGGTATACCCCTGAATATAAAAAAAATGTGAACAAGCTACTAAAAATTGTCACACTGAGAAAGGTGGACCGGGCATCGGTCTTTCTACATATACAGGTGGTTCGAGATCAACAATTGAACACTGCATACCTTTAGTAATAATTTGTAATTTTCCTTTTATCAACTTGTCTTATGTTTTTTCCTAAATGAATGAATTCAATGATGGTAAATTATTGTAGGAAAAGGAGTTACAACGTCCTTCTACCCCATTTGAAGTATTTAAGAAGATGCACACCAAAAAATATGGATCTTTTGTTGATAAAAGATCTAAGAACGTCAATGTAAGACATAAAAATATTAACTAATTAATTTTCCCTTTGTGTATTAAAAATATTAAAACACATTTACAATTGTATTTTTATAAGTAAAAATTAATTAATGAAATATGTAGGATACTATGGAGAGCATGGTTGCTTCTGCTTTGCAGATGATAGAAGGGTCGACGGACGCTATGGAGGTAGACGTCGACGACATATATCTGCAGGTTGCTGGAAGTGAAAAAAAGAGGCGAGTATACAGCCTCGGCTCTCAGGCATCCACATTTTACCCTGATTCGTTTAGCAGTTCCTCGACCACTTTCACGATATGATTTTACATCGGATCCGCGTTTCAAACAACATATGGATGAAGTGGTGGAGCAGAAGGTGAAATTACGAGTTCAAGAATTACAACAAAAGATGAATGAAGATATGAAAATATATAAAGAGCAAGTGCAACGTGATCAACAGAAGATGAGTGAAGATATGAGAAAATATAAAGAGCAAGTCGAACGTGATCAACGTGAAATGCAGGAACACATGGACAAGTTTATGCCATGTTTTCACAGTCTCAACCTAACTCTCAGCGTTCACCTTTTTCACAAGCAGATGATGATGCTACAGGTCCTTAATTGTTTTGCATAATTGATTATGTTAAACATTTGGATAAATTATTATGTGTGAGTTTTTCAAATATTATAGCTACTGCTATTAAGTTGTGTAGTAATGTATTGAATTTATGTTTGCAGTAATGTATTAAATTTATGTTTGTTTTGAAATGGATTTATTATATATAATACAATATAATAAATATGCATTTAGGTACATAATTTAATTTCAATTATTAAAATATGTATTTAATTTTTTTTCAATTTATTAAATTAGCGACAGATTTCGGAAATCCGTCACTATTTCTGAAATTCGTCGCTAAACTTAGCGTCGGATTTTGAAAATCCGTGTAAATCCGTCGTTGAAATTTAGTGACGAGCGTTTTAGCAACGAATTTATATCCGTCACTAATAGATTTAGCGACGGATTTTTCCGTCGCTAAAACTGCAGTTTCTTGTTGTGAGGCTTGAGGAGGAAGTACAAGGCATGGTGAAGCAAGCAAATGAGAGCTATTTGCAGCTCAAGAAGTGGCAAAGAATATTTGAGAAAATGGGTTGGAGATTTTTCATCATCTCAAAAAACGCCACGAGAATTGACTGAAGAAGGTATAGTTCTAAAGTAAACCAGTGTCAAATTTTTTGCATGGCTAATGGCAGGGGCAAGCATCTCAATATTATGATCATCCATTAATTACATATGCATAAAAGGAGAGAAACTTTTGTTTTTGTTTTTTTTTTTTTCTGAAAGTCTTATAATTAACATATTATAAAATACAACAAATAAATTTTTGTTTTAGTTTTGCTATAACAAAACTGATAAAATCCATGAACTGATTTTACGGACCAAACTAACTATTTTGAAAATGTGTTAAATGTGTTACATTTTTGTTTTACTACATTTATATTATTTGTTTCTTTTTTACAACAGAATAGTAACAAATCTTAAACGAGGAAATTGACTTGGGACAAATACTAGCCTCACACATGCAATCACTACTACACCTGTCCAATCTATTATTATTATTATTATTATTCATAGAAGGGGAACGCAGAGCCAAAATTACGGCATAAAATTGTTATTTGGCTCTTAAAGATTATCATGTGACTCATGGCTTTTCTCACCTCCTAACACCACCGGATACCCTCTGACGAACTCAATGGCTACCCTGAAAGATGACATTGTCACATAGTCAAAACAGGTCTTGCCTTACTTTCCTATATCTCTCTTCCCTTAACATTTTGGTCTCATGCATTTGCTACTACTGTCTATTTAATTAATCAAATGTCTGCTCCTACTCTTACTCTATGTTTGAAATGGAAGAAAATGAAGAGGGAAGGAAAATAAAGGAAGAAAATAAGAGAGAAAATCACTTTTTCATGTTTGGAGAAAGGAGGGAAAATGAAGAGAAAAGAAAATATATACTTATTTTCCATTTAAAATTTTTTCTGCAAAATGTAGAGAAAATGGAAGACAAGTGTAAGAAAAATAATAAAAAATAATAACTAAATGTAATTCAAATTTTAAAGTAAAAAGATTAAAATAATAATTTAAAAATCACCTATTGAAGGGGTTTCACAATGGATTTGCCTACCACCAAAATGGTCTTAGCTATTTGAATGGTGACTCCTCTTTAATTATATGCCCTTTTTTTTTATATACCCTTTTTTTTTCTTTTTTTTTTTTCAATGTGGGATTGGTTCCTACTTCAATCTCTAATAAATCTAAATATAAGAGGAGAAAAAAAATATATATATATTATATTTTTCTTCATATTTTCCTCTCCATTTTCTTTCCTCCCTTCCCAAACATAGGGTTAATCTCTCTTCCCCGCATGAACTCTTCTTTGGTTCAGCTTCTAATTATTCCAAACTTAGGAGTGTTAGGTGTCTGTACTACTCTTGGCTTTGACCATACTCCTCTCATAAACTTGATCCACGATCTAAACCATGTGTCTTCCTTAGGTATTTATTATCGCAAATAGCTGATCTATGTCTTGAACCATCCACCCATCGACTCTATCTTTCTCATCATGTCCACTTTGTTGAATAAGGTTTTCCTTATAAATCCCTACATTCTCACTTGTAATGTCTTAAATCCACCACTTTTGACACTTGGATTCCACCAACTCTAACCGTCTCATTTCCCCATCCTTTACAGCATGCACACACTCCATCTAAAATATGCTCTCAGGAATCACCATCATGCACTTATTGTTTACCTGCCCCTCTCACAAATACATTCCAACACACCAATAGAACTGTTTCCATTCAACCTGAACCACAACCAATATCATATGACTACGCGCGCTAAAAACAACATCCACAAGCCAATACAAAAACTAAAACTCCACCCACACTCGCCTCCATTCCACCTTAAATTTTGAACCCGCAACTATAATCCAAGATCTCAAAGATCCTAATTGGCAATAGGCCATGTCCGATAAGTACAATGCTCTAGTTCATAAAGGTACATAGGAGCTTGTACTACTTGATACATCCTCTAATACCTATTGGATGCCAAAGGAATTTTCATCTCAAACGAAATTCTGTTGATTCTGTTGACAGGTTTAAAGGCCCGCCCAGATGCCAAATGTTTTCATTAAAAGGTCTGGCTTGGACAATTCATCATTTTTTAGATTGGGATAATTTTGTTAGAATTTCATAGAATTATAACTTGTTAGTTGTTAGTAGGGAAGGGAGTATCTATAAGCATGAGATACCACACAAGTGAGTCCCACCAATCCTTTTAGAACAAAATCAAAAA
This sequence comes from Mallotus repandus, assembly GCA_949671775.1. NCBI lineage: Eukaryota > Viridiplantae > Streptophyta > Magnoliopsida > Malpighiales > Euphorbiaceae > Mallotus > Mallotus repandus. The sequence goes on from CATIWM010061242.1 coordinate 6,189, forward strand.
ATTATACTATGAGGGTCATGAAAGTCTCAGGCTCTCAGCTAAACTAATTGGTTTAGGCCTTATTAGCATCTTCATCACATACATATATATTCTAAGGTGAATAGTTTATATAATGCGTATAATTGCCACCCAAGAAAAACTCTTGTTACCTGATGTCTGGCTTCACTTATATCTAGCTAAAACTGAGTTGCTCATGTAGTGTGCGCTGCTTGACAAGTTGCCGACAAGGGATTAGTTATTTTCTATTGGCCTTGTCCTCTTGCTGCTAATATCTATGCTTTTTGTGGTACATATGGTGAGACGACAAATCATATTTTATTGTCATCTATTTGCAAATGATGGACTTCGTAATTCCATCATCCTTAGTTCTTTGTTTGCAATAGAGGAATTGATTTGTAGATGGATTTATGCAGCGCCGGTTTTGGTCTTCTTTGTTTTATGCAATAGTGTGGTCTACTTGGCTTCACAGGAATGAGATTGTTAGGGACCTCTTCTTCAGAGTTAAAATTACAAACATATGATTTTCTTTCGAGCTGCTGCTTGGTTCAGTGCTCTTTTTCCTTCTCTTTATATTACTGTGACCAATCTTCTTCAATCAACACAGTGTATAAAGTCTCTATCTCATTGTCGTTTGAAATGAGCTTCTCTTGGAGCAATTGCCATGCATCCTGTTCTTGATCATGGTTCTATGCTCTTTGTCTTCACGTTTCTATGGGTTATAGGACTGCAATTGTTTTATCTTTGTTGACACTTGGTATAGAAGATATTGCAGGCTGGGCTTTGTTCATTGTGCTTAGTTTGATCAAATGTTGTTTTTGTAAGATGGTTGTCGGGTTTGAGGTTGTATTTAGTGGTTCGGTCAGTTTTCGTTTTGTTCTTGTTTGTTGTCTGGTGCTAGATTTGTGCTGGTTGTGTTTGAAAGGGTGAGGGGCTTTGTGCTTTGTTAGTCTTGTACTACTGTTTTTTCATCACTTGGGTTTTTGCTCAAGTGGATTTCCCCTCAATTTTAATAAAATAAAAGAATTGCTTATCATATATATATACACACATACAAATAAGTAGCATTAGCATCTCTGCCACTAGAAGCAACAATATTCCTATCTAACAACTGATTTCTATAGCTCATTCAATGAGCTATACAACATTAACTGAACGGAATCAAATATATTAATCTACCCTTTTCAAGCTTTGACCAATCTGTTTTTGCTGTTGAACAACTAGAACAGCAGCTCTAGTACTAACATCGTTGGAAGCAAGCAATTCTCCAATGACCCCTAATTCAGGAAGCTCAATCCATTCTGATAGACCTTTAGTTTGAGGTGATCTTATGCCGTGGCGCCGTCCGAGTAGAAAAAGATCATATTTATCTGCTATGGAATGAACTAGTAATGCAGTTTCACGTCCATCGTTCACGAAGTGCTGTTTATATTCTATGTTTGATACACGTTCATTGCTGAAAGTAGTTTGTTTAACTTCCTCCAGTGCCCAATGGTCAACATATTTTTCCTCAGAGTTGGTTTCTTTATCCTGGTGAGCTTCAGATATCAAATGGATGACTATTACATATGATCTTGAGTCCCTGGCTATTCGTTTGGATAGAGACAATGCTTCGCGGTCATCATTGCCTCCAATGAAGATCATACATATTGAAATTGGGGGCCTCTGAGATGCAATTGGAGCTCTGCGACTGAGTTTTCTCCTGTCAAGAAAGATTCCTACAGAAGAAGGAGCCTTTTCAAGAACTTTCCAATTTACAGTCCTTATATTATTGTCTTCAGCTTCTATAGTTCCACGGATACTCCATCTTCGATGGAGCGGAAGCAGTATCAGGGATGTGAGCTTGTCAATTGCAAGTAGAGATATGTCTTCATTCATCAACTTGATTGGAGAAATTGCTGTGAAGTTAGAGACAGAGACCATCTCCCATTTGTTCTGCTGATACTTGGTAAAAGAAAAGATGACATTCTGGGACTGAGGCACGGTTTCTGGGTTTTTCCTTTGGTGGGACATGATGACTGGAGTGGCTCAACCGAATAATTGGATCAAATGAAGCACACAGACATCGATTGGTCTGTCAATGTTCGGATGTAAAGCATCAAGCAGGCTTATAGTAGAAGTTACATTTTCAGGTTTGTGGATGCAGACAAGAATTCGGAGGTGAGACTTAGGCTTCAAACTCATAATGTTCCTTGTTTCATAGCCTGCATATTTTCTTGATGGATCATACATCAATCTCACAACAATTAAAACAAATGCTGAGCTAAGTAAGATGTCTAAAACTAAGACCGAATACGCCTCATCACTCACAAGCTGCAACAAATTATTGAGTTGTCAGAAATCAACCTGATGATATACAATAGATATGTGCAGAAATTTTTAAATGTTGAATGAGAATCAGTACCTTAGTATCTCTCGAACGCGCACGCCAGGCTAGCTCAATTAAACCTCTACAAGTCATAACCACAGCGAATAGAATACAGTCCTTCAATGGCATCATCAAAAACTTTGAAGCTACTAAAGATGTTAGCATTTTGGATCCAAAACTCAATAATATCAAAACTAGGTAGAATTTTATAGTTGAGAACTTTGAAATGATGAGGCTCAGATCAACCTTCATTACTGAAATAGCAACAGCAACAGGCATAAGGACTCCATTTGTTAAAGTTTCAAGCTTTTCTACTAAAGCCGAACCTAATGGCGGCCCGGGTGGTACAGCAAACCCCAGAATAGCAGCCCCTACGTTGGCAACCTGTTTGAAGTATTGATTGTAAACTAGAGATCCAAACACCGCTACCACGATAAGGTAAATGTAGGTCAAATCAACAGGCGAACCGGGGGGAGTATATCGAATCACCACAACATCGCAGGGTGAAACACAAATGCTGCAGCATGATTAAAGCCAATAACTGCTAAACCACTTGTGACAACATTTTTAAGCGAACCTTGCTCCATTGTTTGTATAACAAACACAAGAACTATGCCTACAATGTCACCAATCAATGATGAAGACATTATCAATCTACCAATCTCTGTGTGTAAAAGCCTGAACTCGAGAAGAACATGTACTATGATCGAAAATGTGCAAGATGGCTATGGCAGAAGCTTCAGTTAACGCCCCATTTCGTCGGAAATCTTTTGCATTGTATGCTATAAAACTCAGACCAAGAAGTAAAGGAGCAATAACATTTCCTATACCACTATAGATCACCATTTTCCCTGTTTTAAATATCTGTGTTATATCCAGCCTCACTGTACTCACGAACACATATATTACAAATCCGAAGAATGCTGCTTTATAGATTAGATCTTGACTCTCATGAGGGAATATCACATTTCTCATAAAATCAAATCTTCCAAGAAATGTTGGACCAAGAATTAGACCTGTCTGTTTCACATCAATCAATCATTTTGCAGGGTCAGAAAGCGTATACATCTCACACACAAGTAAATATATACTAACTGCGTGAAATTTTTTTTAGACTCGTGACAGTAAATAAATTATTTATATAAATTTTAATGTTGTTACTAATATTAGTATACTAATTTTTACACTAATTTGTGTAAATAAATGAATAAAATGAGGAATTCTTTTATAATACCTTTGATGTTTGTTGTTCTTTGTTTTCTTTTCAGAAGTTGCCCCATATTTTATTTTTCACAGCATTTGCTATCACTGTAGTAATTTGAAATTAATATGTTAGTTATGAATGAATAATCGAAATTAAAAATTATATTATATTGCAAGTTGAAGAAACTTGAAACCGATATGTTTTTCATTGACAGAATAAGGAAAATATATACAGCATATGGTTACAACAGAATGACAAAATAGGAGGAAAGTTACAACAAATATTCAAATGTGTTTGACTGAGCAGAGTTGTTACAAGATA
>CATIWM010061247.1:0-18743 GCA_949671775.1 Mallotus repandus
ATTGATTGGTTGCCTTAGGGTTAGATGGATGTTCAAATTAGGGTTTAATGAAATTGCATGTAATTAGGGAATAAGATAGTAATTAATAAAATAAATCTAAATGAACACAAGACTAAAAGAAGTTAGTATTCTGTATCCAGAACTCCTGGTTGTGGTACTAGCTTGCATTAGAGAATCGAGTTACCACCACTCTCTATTTGTCCCAGTTATTACCCTAGGTGGCGACTCCTCATCTCCACGCCATGTCTTTGTGACAGTGGTTAGTGTGTTCCCTAGAGCCCTGAGCTCAAACAGTGTCGCGGTTGCAATAAACTTGGGCGCGCGCTAAACCCCACCGTCTACAGTGTCGTTCTATAAGGTGGCATGTAGATAGGTTATATACCAGGCATAATATTAATACATAATTCCATCTCTCTTTCTAGTGGTAATCATAGTAACTCTTCAAGAAAAACATCTAAAAATTCATGCACAACTAACACATTCTCAACTGCCCCCTTATCTAGTTTTACATCCCTGATCACAACCAAATAACCTTGACATCCTCTTCTAAGCATCTTTCTTCCTGTGATTGCAGAGATAAGATTCTGAGGTATTAAACTCTTGTCGCCCCTAAATTGAAATTCCATATCATTTGGAATTTTAAAAATCATTATTTCTCTCAATAATCCAAAGTAGCATAATGTTGGGCTAACCAATCCAATCCCAAAATCACATTGAAATCCATTATATTAAGACCAAATCTGCCAACAACTCTCTACATTTTACCAGTACTGGACAAGATGGAAAGAGTATATTTGTCTCTAACTCAACACTGAGCAGAGGTGCTACAGATAATGGAACTAATAGTTTGAATGGTTGCTAGCCCATCTTTGAAGCAAATGCATACAATACACAAGAATGTGATGTGTGTGTGTGTGTACACACACACATATATATACATTCCATGTTAAATAACAAAAATATATACATATATTAGAATGAATTATAGTGAAATTTTTGAAAATTAAATATTCACTCTACTCTCCATTATAATAAATGAAAACTAGTTGTTGTTTTATTCTTGTGAATAGAAGTTTTGTTAGAAGTCAGTTTTTTATCATATTATATCAAAAACATAAAATATAAGAAAATGTAAAATATATTGTAATGAAGATATTGTATCCAAAACATAAAATATACAAAAATATAAGATATAATGTAATGAAGATAATGTATCATAAACGTAAAATATACAAAATATATTATAAATTGACAAAAACATATATTTAATTTCTAGGTATTAATATTTCAAGTGTAGATTAGAATCTTCAAATATTTAAATATCATTAGATATATAAATAGTTGGATGATTGTTTCAAATATATAAATATTATCAAATATATTTTTTATTCAGAAATATTTAAATATCGTTCGATACATAAATAGTTGAATGATTGTTTCATTTACTGAAAATAAACTAAAAGTAGACAAAAAAAACCAAAAGTATAAAAAAATATTTAAATTTCATGTTTTTGAAATTTATATTTCAGTAATGATGAATAAAATCGCTAACGTAGCAGGCATGTGGCTACCTGTAATAAAACAATTAATAATAATGATGATAATATATTCAATCAAAGATAAGGAAAAACATAATGAGATTGCTAAGAGATTGTTTCATATATGAAAAATAAACTAAAAGTATCTAGGTTTCATGCTTTCAGAATTTGCACTCCAATCACTTTAAAATTTTTAAAAAATGAAATTGTTACTCCATTTTCCATTGCATCGAATACCCTAAAATTCTGTATATATGTTTTTGTCAATTTAGAATACTTTCTGTATAGTTATAATGATAATAATATAGTAGCCACGAGGCTGTTAATAATAATAAAAATAATATATTTAATAAAAATAATGAAAAATATAATGAGTTGAATAAAAGTGGGCCAAATGCATAGTTTCACCCGTAAAATTTACCCCTTTAGCCTATAAAACCTCTTCACTTTTAATTTAACCTATGACACCTTTCAACTTTTATTTTATACTGATTTCATCTCTAGACATCTAACTTTTGGTTCTATTTCACTTAACTTGTGCTCGAGTGGAGTAGAGTGTGATTAAAATTGACTTTAAGCATGTGAAATTCTAAGAGCATGTTGATGTGTACTAAGAAAAAGTAAAAAATATATATAAAATAAAGATGAAGGATTAAAATGAAAAAGTTTAAACTTTTGTTACAATTAGGCCATCTTCAACCTCTTGCCATGTTCAAATACTAATGTTTAAAAATTCTATAAATTATACAATCCAATGAACAAATTTGTACACTTCTAAAAATCGACCCAAAATTGCTTCAAAAAAGAAGAAAACCATTACGTGCTTCAAGAATCGCAATTAATAAACAACATTAATACAGAATCCAATTGGTTTCTTAATTGAATAAAAAAATATCACATTAAATATCAAATACATGCATTAAGAAGTAGAGAGAGAAAATCATAATTAAACAACAAAATCAAACAAATAAAGAAGTCATAAAGATTTCTAGCATAAAATTGAAATAAAATCAAACTAAGATTTTGACTTCCATGTCCTCCACTTGCCAAACTTATCAACCCAACTCCAAAATCACTCAAAAACTGCACAGTTCTCCAAAATCATCAAATACCTAATCCATACCTTTAAATTTTCATGCATCCTCAAGCTCATAGTCCCAACTAGGATTGTTCTAGCCTATATGGCTTTCCCCACTATACATGAACACCACCACTCACTCAATTAGCCAAACAAACTAAAACATGAACAATTTTTAAAGAATGATTAATCTATTAAAAAATAAGCAAAATAATTCAAAACTAGCTTTATTTGGTAATTTCAATTGCTCCAATGATTTATGATTTGAAGAAACATTGATTATAATTTATTATTTGAAGGAAGATAAAGAAAAATAAAGAATAAAAATGAGAAAAGAGAGAAAAAGACAAATGAAGTAGTTGTAGAATGAAAAAAAAATTGAGAGAAAAAAGAAAGGCAAAAGATATTGAAAGGATGGAAGTTTGAAGTCATTCTCCCATGTACAACACTCTCACAAATTAAAAAAAAAAGGTTAGAGATAAAGTTTGATTAGTTATCTTTTTATTTTATTTTATTAATTAACCAGCGGTAGTATTGTGATTTTAAAGAAATAATTATATTTTTTGTAATTTTAATCATATTTTCATAGAAATGAGTCTTCATGTAAGCCTTAATTTTTCCATGTTAGATCAAGTGGCTTTTCACGCGCTGATCATTTGTATCATAGGAGTGAAACAGGTTAAAAATAAAAGTTTAAACGTTACATAGGTTAAAATGACAGTTTAGAGGTCTCATAGACGAAAAGGAGAAAGTTTCAGGGTGAGATTATGCATTTGGCCAATAAAAGTGTAAGAGATTGTTCCATATATGGAAAATAAACTAAAAATATATAAAATAAACCAAAATATATACAAAAAATATTCAAAATTGAATTGAAATTTTTTTTAAAAATCACCATAATTTTGATGCGTTGTGTTCAAAAAATAATGTGGAGTGGTATTTTACCTATTAAAAATTAAAGAAGCCCTTGTTCAAAAAAATTGAAAAAGGCCACAAACAATAGCTATCATATTTTATTATTGTTTACAAATTAAATATTTTTTCAAGCTAAATATACTAGTCCGATATTTTTTTTTCATAGACAAAAATTAAATTAAAAATACATGAAAAATAAACCAATAATAGATAGAAAATAAACCAAAAGTATACGAAAAATATTTCAAGTTTTATTTTTTTGGGATTTGTTTCAGGTACAGCCGATGCTACTTTCCCATACCCTTGTGCTTGTGTCCGAAATTTAGTTGTCCATACTCTGTAGGGGTAAGCATCAAGCAGGTCGAGTCAGTTCGGGGAATAAATTATCAAAACCAATCTATTTTCAGTTTCTATAAACAAACACTGAATGATTTTGCTATAGTTTAAGGCTCATGAACTGCGTCAAATGAATCATTAGAAGAATGTAGCCTAATTTCTTGGTAGTAGCAATAAAAAAATGCCACCTAACCACATAAACTATAGCAAAATCATTCCTCAGAAAAGTATTAAATGCGGAAGCATCATCACTGCCTCAAAATCAAAAAACACAAATATAAATAAAAGGTGAAGTGTATAAGTAAGACAGTAACTATATTCTGCAATACCAAAGTAAGTAACTCCTTGCTATTTAAAGACATAGAAGAATATCAATCAACAAAATTAGAGATAAATATCACAAGTTAAAAAAAAGGCTCAAACAATTGTTTTCAGTCAATTAAAGAAGAAAGTTATACTTCTGGCAACACAAATAACTTAGTCACCAAAGAAATACAACAAGGAATTCCTTTACAAATCAGAAAATAATAGGTGGAAGCTTCATCATAACCTCACAAACAGACAATAGTGCAACAATAACGCTAAATGCATCAAAAGGCTGGTCACATAAAAGCAACATAAATTGTAACATAGGCATATAGTTGATGTTGCTAATGCAACATAGACAATAGATACAACTTGCAAGTGTTGTTCATAACTCATAATAGAAGTTACATACAAACAAAAAAATATGCACATCAAACATAGCAAAAATTAAGTCAACGATGGGCTTATTTACTGTGTGTTTGAGAATCATATTCATGTTGATTGCAAAGATGTGCCAACATCAATTGAGGGGTAAATCTATAACAAAATTAAGTTAACTTTATTAGATTGTATTCATGATTAGCATTTATATGAAACAAAATAAAAATCAAACAAAACATTTACCCTTTACAAAGTTTTCAAGCTCATCTATTGCCTCTTCCATTGAAATTGGCTTTGAAGCCACTTAAAGCCAATCTTAGGTACAAATTAATGTCTCCACCAATTTAGGAGTCAACGAACTCCTAAATACATCCAGAACTTTATCGTCGGTGCTAAAAGTTGCTTTAGAAGAAATAGTGGAGATTGGGATAGCTAACACATCACGAGCTAATTTGGAGAGGGTTGGGAATCTCTCTGAATTCAGTTTCCACCACCTCAACTGATGGGCAAAATCTGCAAGTGCACGGAATCGTACAAGTAGTAATAAAAAGATATCATTCCCATAAGGATAGTGTTAATTACGGAGCTACTCTTAATATTTTGCTTGTCTAGACAATCGATAATGTAAACACCCAAATTTATTTTCAAAATTTTAAAATATATTTTGAGACTTGCAGTGTTAATAAATATTTTATTAACATTGAGATTATTATTTTGTGAAATTAAATTTGAATAATTGGTGATGAAAATTATTTTAATTATTAGTTTATAAAAGTGTGTTAATTTTATTTTAATAATTTTTTTATTGTGTGTATTTTAAGATTGAGAGAGTGAGAGATTGATTTTTATTAGTGTTTTAATATGATTATTATTAAAAAAAGACAAAAGGACAAAGGACAGCAGCTGTTTTTTTAAAAAGAAAAAAAGTGACAGGAGAAATTTTTTTTCCTTTTCTTTTCTTTTCTTCCCTTCTTCTTCTTCTTTCTTTCTTCCTTTCTTCCTTTCCTCCATTTCCAACCAGCAGCCACTGTCATCAGCGACTTCTTGCTACTGTAGCCAGCCAACCGTCCCCTCGTTGTCGTCCAGCAGCAGCCCTCTTCTCCGGTTGCTTCGGATCGATCCGGTTCGATTTTTGGCCGGTTTGCATTTTTGGTCGGTGACTTTTCCGGCGTCCCCAGCCAACAATCTTTAGTTCTTTAGCTTCCTCATCCTCTGGGCTTCTCAATTCCTTAATTTTTTTTAAGGAATTAACTCTGGTAAACCTCTCAAAGTTCAATTTTTAGTTTATGTGTTCTTAAATAAATTATCGGTTTGAGCTTGCATATGATTTTATTAGATGTGGGTGCTTTAGGATTATTTGTTGTAGAGGTTATGACCTACCTATCGATGATTTTTATTTATTTTTTTTGAAATTGTTTTGAAATTTGTACTATTTCTGGTGATCGGAGTTACTGTTCCGGTTCCACACCGGTCTTGGGTTGAATATATTTTTAATAAATTCTAATAATTATTTTGAGTAAGTTTCATGAAGAAAGTTTATTAAAATTATGTATAGAATTTTTATTATACATTGTTGAAAGTTTATGTGAAAAATGGATTTTTAGAAAAAATTAGTGACTTTTATAATTTTTGTTGAAATTAATGTAAATTAATAGGTTCTAGATAGTAGTTGAGTAATAAATGATATAAAAATAATTTTTATAAATTATTTCCTATTTTTAGTTAATTATTACTAATTTTTGAAAAATATATGAATAATAAGTTTAAATATTATTTTAAGCTTAATTGAGTTATTTGCTAATTTTATAATGTATTTAAGTAATTTAAATAGTTATTTGCAGTAAATGTTAATTTAATTGTATATGTTTATTAACAAAAATTTAAATATAAGCTAGAATTTTACTATTTATTTGAAAATAAATATATTTTATAATTTACTGTGGAAATAATTTGAAATGTGATATTTAAATGAGATTTTATGATTTATTGAAAAATTATATTATTTATTGATTATTGTGAATTTGGAACTCGGTCAGAATTACATGTAGTTTGGGAGTCCGACCCGAGTGTGGTTCCGTGAAGTGTATATTCGAAGTGTGTTTTCTTGCAGGGTCGACTCTACTTTTAGTAGAGGGTTGTCCATTTTACAAGGGAGACTCTGCTGAATTTTTGGTAGATTTCTCGTAAAGCATAACATCGACCTGTGTCGTAATTCTGAGTCTGATTAGCATTGTGTCTTAGATCGAGTCAGTTTCATCATTCCTTCATTTCATGAATTCATTTAATTATTTTACAAGCATATTTTAAATAAATATTAATTATTTTAGAGAACTCCGGGGCACGAGCAGTAGCACAAGGGCAGCAGAGAATGCGTCGCCCGACACGCTCAACCTGTGAGTTAATTTTATAGAATGTGTGTTGTGTGTGTTTAAGTGAAATTTTCTAGTAATTAAAATATCGCATGTTTAAAAAGATAAATTATTCGATATGATTATTTATTTATTTAATTGCTTATTTATTCATTCTTTTTATGAATTAATTATTTATTTGATTTAAATATTTATAATCCAAATTCGATTTGGAGATAATGGTAGAACGTGCTACCTAATGGGTATCACTAGGACCACATGCGCACGGGTAATATCTAGTACATAATATATATGTATATGATTGAGCTCGGTTGATGCATTGCTCTCGGGCCAGTAATGATATGAAAAAGGAATGTAACTCGGTTGATGCATTGCTCTCAGGTCATCCAATATAGAATAAATGAAATGACTGTGGCAGTAATTCGGTTGATGCTTTGCTCTCGGGACGGCAGTCACTTGGATTAAGAGAGCCGAAAGGCTATTAGAATAATGGTTTAAGGTTCTACCAGTTTTCCACCAAAATGAGTATTTTAAATGTTTTATACGAGAATTTCATGTTAAATTGATTTAAAAAGTTTTGAAGAGACTCGATATAATATTATCGAGAAAAGTAAATGATTTTAATAATCATAATTATTTTATTCTATTTTATTTTATAAAGAATTTTAATAACTGGCTTTTAAAATCAGCATGCATTTTATAAAATTGATTCACTCAGTGAGGTCTGTTTCCCCTCAATTTATTTTTTTCAGGACCTCATAGTCAATCTACTAGTATTCCTCATTTGTGCCGAGTTCGTTCTTCACCGGCTGCATTTAGTATGTTAATTTAGATTATGTACTGTGTAATTAAATTCTAGACACCACAGTAGTTAAATTTCAGATTTGTATTACTAGGATTCTGTATTGTATTTGAATATTGTATCTGAACTGAAATAATGTATTTAAGGAATATTGTTTTATGCTTTTATAATATTGTGCATTTATTATTTTATTATTTAATGTATTGTTTATTTCCGCAAAAAAATTTTAAGGCTTGCCACGAGATTCGGTTACCTTATGTATCCCCAATCCCTAGCGCCGGTCACGAACCTTAGGTTCGGGTCGTGACAAAGTTGGCATCAGAGCCATTGTTTTATTTTCGGCTCTGATGATCTTTAAGTTATGTTTTTGTTGAACTGTTGCGGTAATTAGGTTGATAAATGTCAATGTTGTCCTCATTGCTTCTAGGCTTCTGTGTTTGTGTCTGTCCCTTGTTGTGTTTTGAATTCTGTTTGGTTTTGTCTTTTCAGAATGAGAAAGAGAGCACAGAATGCTCCTGCTGCCGAGGCAGTGTATGATGATGATGAGCAGTCCGTACAGGATGAGATTCCTCCCCCTGCTCCTCGTCGTAGGGGCAGAGGTAGGGGAAGAGGTAGAGGCAAACAGAGAGCAAAGGTAGCTCAAATGCAAGTACAAGAGCAGCATGTAGGACCAAGAGTTCTTGAGGTTGATCCTTAGCTTTTGTAGCTAGAATGGTAGGTATTAACCAATGCTTGGCAGCTCTGAATCAAGCCATGCCTTTAGTTCAGCAGAGGAATCAGGGAATGTCTGATGCAGATGCAGCGCTACTGTACTCTAGAGTAGGGAGAGTTTCTTTTGATGGCACTGGAGATGCTTTGGATTTTCTTAACACCATTGAGGCTAGGACTCGGATAGGTTACTCAAACTATCAGAGGATAATGGTTGTGGAGTTATCTGTTTAGGCCGCAGCTCAGGATTGGTTCATGCAGTCCGTTCAGCCCCACATGACCATAATGTCATAGTTGGAGTTTAAAGAACAGTTTCTGATGTACTTTTGTCCAGTTTCAATGAGGGATAACTTCATATGGCAACTACTGCACATTAGTAAGGGTGATAGGTCAGTGGAAGACTACACCCATGAGTTCCTCAGACTGGGTCGTCATGCACTGGATGTGATGCAGAATGACAGGAGAGCGGTAGAGTTGTTTATGATTGGTTTAGGTGCAGCCTACATCAGCATTTAGACTACAGGCCAGACATTAAATAGTGTGATTAAGGAGGCTCGACAGCTAGAGCGATGCCACATTATGCATGGCACTATTTTTGACCCTTATGCAAGCAGCAGCAGTGGAGTAGTGATGACTCAGCAGCCTGTGTTTCAGATGGCCAGTTATGGTATTCAGACTGCGAGCACTTTTGAGCAGGGTTTTTAGGGTAGTCGGGCACATAGGACTAGTCAACACAGCAGACGAAGCAACAGACCTCTGAGATTTAGACTTAGAGCTAGTAGTGGTTGCAGCAGTCGGAGCTCAGGACATGGTAGTTCAGGCTCAGGGCCCAGTGCATGCCCTACTTATGGTAGAATGCATCAGGGACCATGCCATTTGCTGACTGGAGCTTGCTTCATGTGTGGACAAATAGGACATCTTGCCAGAGCTTGTCCTAACATTGGATATCAGTCTTCTTTTGTCCTAGGATCTTCATCATCAGTCGCTCATCTATTTTAGCAGGTGCAGCAGCCCTATCAAGCACCTATGTACCCTCAGTAGAGGCCGACTCAGTTTTGAGGCCAGTAGGGTCGAGGTTCAAGAGGCATATTTGGGGGTAGACCGAGTGGTAGAGGATTCACTCAACCTTCCAGTTCTCAGCAGGTTGGCCGTGGACAGGCAAGAGTGTTCACTTTGACTCCTCATGATGCTTAGGCATCTAATGCGGTTGTAGTAGGTACTCTCTCAGTGTGTTCTTTTGAAGCTAGAGTTTTATTTGATCCTAGTGCATCGCATTCTTTTGTTTCCTCTGTTTTTGCTTTGAGGATGGAGTAGCAACCATCCAAGTTGTTATTTCCCTTATCTATAGTGACTCCACTTAGTGACGAGTTAGAGACAGACATATTCTTTCCATCTTGTCCCGTGTTAGTGGAAGGCAGAGAGTTGCTTACGGACTTAGTATTGCTGGATATGATCAACTTCGATATGATCTTAGGGATGGACTGGCTTGCTTGCCAATATGCCACACTGGATTGTCATGAGAAGGTGGTGATTTTCAGAATCCTAATGATGAAGAGTTTCGATTCAGCGGCGAGAAGAGTTCAATGCCTCAGAATCTTATTTCTGCAATCACAGCTAGAAAAATGCTTAGTAGAGGATATAAAGGCTATCTAGTTATGGTCAGAGATACAAAGGTGGACATTGGGCAAGTTGAGAAGGTGCGAGTGGTGTGCGAGTTTCCATATGTTTTTCCTGAAGAATTTCCAGGATTGCCACTAGATAGAGAGATAAAATTTTATATCGATGTTGTACCTAGTACGGATCCTATCTTTATGCCACCTTACAGAATGGCGCCTGCAGAGTTGAAAGAGCTCTATAAGCAATTGCAAGAGTTACTTGATAAGGACCTAGCACATCGCCTTGGGGTGCACCAGTCTTATTTGTGAAGAAGAAATATGGTAGTCTTTGGCTTTGTATCGACTACAGATAGTTGAACAAAGTCACCATCAAAAACTAATATCCACTCCCAAGGATTGATGACTTATTTGACCAGCTTCAAGGAGCTCAGTATTTTTCTAAGATTGATTTGAGGTTAGGGTATCATCAGTTGAGAATTAGAAGTGGAGATGTACCTAAGACTACATCTCGGATGAGATATGGCCATTATGAATTTTTGGTGATGTCCTTTGGGTTGACTAATACCCCAGCAACCTTTATGGACTTGATGAATCAGGTATTTAGGCCATACTTGGACCGATTTGTGATTATCTTTATTGATGATATCTTGGTCTATTCAAAAAGTAAGGAGGAGCATGCAAGGCATTTGAGGTTTGTGCTTTAGACTTTGAGGGATCATCAATTGTATGCTAAATTTTTGAAATGCGAGTTTTGGTTGGGTCAAGTGGCATTCTTAGGCCACATGGTATCCAAAGATGGCATTCAAGTGGATTCTAAGAAGATTGAAGCAGTTGCAGAATGGCCGAGACCTGCAATAGTCACCGAAGTGAGAAGTTTTCTAGTTTAGCAGGCTATTACAAGTGATTTGTGAAGGATTTCTCCAAGATTACAGTGCCTTTAATAAGGCTAACTCAGAAGAATGTTATGTTTGTCTGGACTGATAGATATGAAGAGCACTTCCAGTTGCTTAAGGACTTGTTGACTTTAGCTCCAGTATTGACTTTACCTTCAGGGAATGAAGGCTATACAGTGTACTATGATGCTTCTCGAGTAGGACTGGGGTGTGTACTGATGTAGAATGGGAGAGTAGTTGCTTATGCTTCACGCCAGTTGAAGAAGCACAAGCAGAACTACCCCACCCATGACTTGGAAATGGCAGCTGTGGTGTTGGCTTTGAAGATATGGAGGCATTATTTGTATGGTGTGACTTATGAGATATACACCGACCATAAGAGCTTAAAGTACATCTTTTAGCAAAGAGACTTGAATTTAAGACAGAGGAGATGGATGGAACTTCTGAAAGATTACGATTGCTCTATCCTTTACCATCTTAGTAAAGCGAACATGGTAGCTGATGCACTAAGTAGAAAGTCAGCAGGTAGTCTTGCACACATCAGCATAGAAAAGAGGTCAGTCATCAAGGAGTTGCATGAACTGATTGATTAGGGATTGCAGTGGAAGATAACAAAGAAATGTCTTTTAGCTCAATTCAGAGTACGATCAGTGTACTTGGATAGAGTTAAAGCAGCTCAGAGAAGAGATCCTTAGTTGCTGAAGATTATGTTTGAAGTGCAACAAGGTCAATCCAGAGACTTTGTAATTGACAGTGAAGGCACATTGCGTTTGGGCACAAGGCTATGTGTACCAGATGTGGATGAATTAAGAAAGGAGATTATGGAGGAAGGCCATTTTTCTACTTATAGTATTCATCCAGGTTCTACCAAGATGTATCATGATTTGAAAGATATATGTTAGTGGAATGGGATGAAGAAAGACATTAAAAAATTTGTGTCCAAGTGTCTTACTTATCAGCAGGTGAAGTTAGAACATCAGAGGCCTTCTGGATTGTTACAGCAGTTGCCCATCCCTGAGTGGAAGTGGGATATGATTGCCTTGCATTTTGTAGGTGGTTTACCTCATACATCAAGTGGCTATAATGCTATATGGGTACAAGGTTGGACTTTAGCACAGCTTTTCATCCTCAAACTGATGGTCAGTCTGAGAGAAACATTCAGACTTTGGAGGATATGCTTTGGATGTGTGTGATGGATTTTGGTGGTCTATGGGACACACATTTGCCATTGATTGAATTTGCATATAACAACAATTATCATGCAAGTATTGAAAATGGCACTGTATGGAAGAAAGTGCAGATTGCCTTTGTGTTGGGAAATTGGTGAGAGATAGTTGACAGGACCGGAATTGGTACAAGTCACTTCTAAAAAAGTACCTATCATTCAGCAGAGGTTAAGGACAGCCTTCAGCAGATAGAAGAGCTATGCAGACCCTAAGAGGAAGGATGTGTCATTCTTTGTTAGAGACTTGGTGTTTCTTAAAGTGTCTCCAATGAAGGGAGTGATGAGGTTTGGTAAGAAGGGTAAGTTAGCTCCAAGATATATCAAACCCTTTAAGATTTGATCGAGAGTTAGAGAAGTGGTGTACCGACTGGTGTTACCGCCAGAGTTGTCGTGGATTCACCTAGTGTTTCACGTCTCGATATTAAGGAAGTATATTCCTAATCCTTTGTACGTTCTTCAGTTTCGAACAGAAAGATTTGGTGTATGAAGAGTACCCAGTGGTGATAGTGGAGCAACCATACGGCGGAAGATTGCACGTGGGAGACCGAGGCAATAATGCTAGTGGTGTATCCCTATCTTTTTCATTAGTGAAAATCTTGTACTCCTTTATTTATTTAAAATTCGAGGACGAATTTTTATAAGGAGGGAAGATTGTAAACACCCAAATTTATTTTTAAAATTTTAAAATATATTTTGAGACTTGCATTGTTAATAAAATACTTTATTAATACTGAGATTATTATTTTATGAAATGAAATTTGAATAATTGGTGATGAAATTTTTTTAAATTATTAGTTTATAAAAGTGTGTTAGTTTTATTTTAATAAATTTATTTTATTGTGTGTATTTTAAGATTGAGAGAGTGAGAGATTGATTTTTGTTAGTGTTTTAATATTATTATTATTAAAAAATAAAAAAAAGATAAAAGGACAAAGGACAGCAGCTGTTTTTTTTAAAAAAAAACGTGACAGTAGAAAATTTTTTTCCTTTTCTTTTCTTTTCTGCCCTTCTTCTTCTTCTTTCTTTCTTCCTTTCTTCCTTTCCTCCATTTCAGACTAGCAGCCACTGTCATCACTGACTTCTCGCCACTACAGCCAGCCAGCCGTCCCCTCGCCACCGTCCAGCAGCAGCCCTCTTCTCCAGTTGCTTCGGTTCGGTCCGGTTCAATTTTTGGCTGGCGACTTTTCCGGCGTCCCCAGCTGGAAATCTTTAGTTCTTTAGCTTCCTCATCCTCTGGGCTTCTCAATTCCTTAATTTTTTTAAGGAATTAACTCCGGTAAGCCTCTCAAAAATTGATTTTTAGTTTATGTGTTCTTAAGTAAATTGTCGGTTTGAGCTTGCGTATGATTTTAATAGATGTTGGTGCTTTAGGATTTTTTTTTTGTATAGGTTATGAGCTACCTATTGATGATTTTTATTTATTTTTTTGAAATTTGTACTATTTTCGGTGATCGGAGTTACTGTTCCGGTCTCGGGCTGAATATATTTTTAATAAATTCTAATAATTATTTTGAGCAAGTTTCATGAAGAAAGTTTATTAAAATTATGTATAAATTTTTATTATACATTTTTGAAAGTTTATGTAAAAAATGGATTTTTGGAAAAAATTAGTGAATTTTATATTTTTATTGAAATTAATGTAAATTAATAGGTGTTAGACAGTATTTGAGTAATAAATGGTATAAAAATAATTTTTATAAATTATTTCCTATTATTAGTTAATTATTACTAATTTTTGAAAAATATATGAATAATAAGTTTAATTATTATTTTAAGCTTAAATGAGTTATTTGCTAATTTTATAATGTATTTAAGTAATTTAAATGGTTATTTGCAGTAAATGTTAATTTAATTGTAATAATTGAATTATATATGTTTATTAACAAAATTTTAAATATAAGCTAGAATTTTACTATTTATTTGAAAATAAATATATTTTATAATCTATTGTGGAAATAATTTGAATTGTGATATTTAAATGAGATTTTATGATTTATTGAAAAATTATATTATTTATTGATTATTGTGAATTTGGAACTCAGTCGGAATTATGTGTAGTTTGGGAGTCCGACCCGAGTGTGGTTCCGTGAAGTGTATATCTGAAGTGTGTTTTCTTGTAAGATCGACTCTACTGTTAGTAGAGGGTTGTCCAAGGGAGACTCTGCCGAATTTTTGGTAGATTTCTCGTAAAGCATGACATCAACCTATGTCGTAATTCTGAGTCTGATTAGCATTGTGTCTTAGATTGAGCCAGTTTTATCATTCCTTCATTTCATGAATTTATTTAATTATTTTACAATCATATTTTAAATAAATATTAATTATTTTAGAGAACTCCGGGGCACGAGCAGTAGCACAAGGGCAGTAGAGAACGTGTTACCCGGCACGCTCCACCTGTGAGTTGATTTTATAAGATGTGTGTTGTGTGTGTTTAAGTGAAATTTTCTAGTAATTAAAATAAAGCATGTTTACGAGATAAATTATTCAATATGATTATTTTTTTTATTTAAGTGCTTATTTATTCATTTTTTTTATGAATTATTTATTTATTTGATTTAAATATTTATAATCCAAATTTGATTTGGAGATAATGGTAGAACGTGCTACCTAGTGGGTATCACTAGTATTACGTGCGCACGGGTAATATCTAGTATATGATATATATATATATATGATTGAGCTCGGTTGATGCATTGCTCTCGGGACATCCAATATGGAATAAGTGAAATGACTGTGGCAGTAACTCAGTTGATGCTTTGCTCTCGGGACGGCAGTCACTTGGATTAAAAGAGTCGAAAGGCTATTAGAATAATGGTTTAGGGTTCTACCAGTTTTCCACCAAAATCAGTTTTTTAAATATTTTATATGAGATTTCATATTAAATTGATTTAAGAAGTTTTAAAGAGACTCGATATGAACATTATTGAGGAAAGTAAATAATTTTAATAATTATAATTATTTTATTCTATTTTATTTTAGAAAGAATTTTAATAACTGGCTTTTAAAACTAGCATGCATTTTATAAAATTGATTCACTCAGTGAGGTCTGATTCCCCACAATTTATTTTTTTTCAGGACCTCACAGTCAGTGTACTAGTATTCCTCTTCCTCTTTTGCGCCAAGTTCGTTCTTCACGGGCTGCATTGTGTATGTTAATTTAGATTGTGTATTGTGTAATTAAATTCTAGACACCGCAGTAGTTAAATTTCATATTTGTATTATTAGTATTTTGTTTGTACCTGACTTTTAAGTATTGTATCTGAACTAAAATATTGTATTTAAAGAATATTGTTTTATGTTTTTATAATATTGTGCATTTGTTATTTTATTGTTTAATGTATTGTTTATTTCCGTGAAAAATTTTTAAGGCTTGCTATGGGATTCGATTACTTTATGTATCCCCAATCCCTAGTGCCGATCACGAACCTTCGGTTTGGGTCGCGACAGAAGAAGAGGTTAAAGAAAGAAAGGCCAGTCAAAGGAGTTGAAAAGGAGTTGTAGTAAGGGCGTGTGAAGTTGCTCAATATGGGGCTTTAAAAGAATAAAAGGCTTTAGAGGTCGTACCTTGAATGAGGGCTTGGAATTTGGCTTGACACCATAAAGAATTAAGTGGAATTTAGCTGAAACTAAGGGGGGGGGGGGGGGGGGGGTGGTTTGTGCTTGAACAGTGTGACCTTCTTCACTTTTCGCTTTTAAATTCTTTATCATTTTCAAATGGTTAGTTCATGATTTGCTGCATTTATAAATGACATGGTGTTTATGATTATTCTTATGATGATTCGATAATTAAATTTATATTTTCGAACATTTATGTGTGTTTAAGGCCATAGAAAGTGGATTTTATTAATCATGAATATCCTACTTTTGAATCAGAGTGCTTTGGGGCACTACTTTAGCTCTAAGGTGCTACCCTAATGCACTGAAGCGCACTTAATCATGCCTTAACATACTAAGGTGGTGCCTCATCATTAAGTTGCCACCTTTATATGGCAAGTTACGTTCATTTTATTCCGCTGATATTGTTTGATCTTAATTCTATTTTGGATGCTTAGTTACTCTTGAGGTTAGTTGAAATTGATTTGATTTGTTTTATTGTTATGTATACTAACTTCTTCTTTTTATAGGTTTTTATTATGAAGAATTGATTTTAGAATTTAATTTTCAAAATGGCGAGACAAGCAATAGTAATCTAGTTGTTGCAAATCCTTTCTCTATGTTCAACTTTTATTTCATTTTTCATTTTATGATTTTTGTGTGAAAAAGGGTTGTATTAATATCTTCTCTCTTTATTTCTTTGCTTGTGCACTTTATTTATTTTATTTATTTGTTGGATGTATGATTGTGATGTGATGGATGTTATTGAACTATTGAAAATTGGTTAATGAAGATATTGGACTAAATAGTAAAATTTGATAAATGTTTTAGAGAAAATTGTATATTTGCACATGTAAATAAGAAATAATTAAATAATTAAAAATGATAAAATATGAATGGTGGTCAACCGTGAAGTTGGGTGGGCATTTCAAAAGCCCATACCTAGTTTATGGATCCAGTCTCTAAGGACGACTATTTGGCCCTTTATAGGATCTAGTTGTTGTAAAGTATGTCTTGAATTTCATCCCAGTGGCTACTCCCATCTCTAATCTAGGTCCCATAGCCCATAATCATACTCCCTAGTAAGCCTTGAGCCCACATAGTGTTATGGTTGTCAAACACTTGGGGACACGCTAAACCCCATCGTCTACAACAAGTTTAACCTATTTAAACATGTTTTTAACATGGTTTAAATGGATTGATCCATTTATAATCTAAATTTATTTCTACTAAATTTAGAATTTATTAATTACGTAGCATTGGATGATGAGTTTTAGGTTCTTACCATGCAAGAAGAACTCAACCAATTTGAGAGAAACAAAGTTTGAAAATTAGTTCCTTAGCTTAGAAATCACCCAATTATAGGCACCAAATGGGTATTTAGAAATAAAATGAATGAACAAAGTATCATAATTAGGAATAAAGCTAGATTAGTGGCCAATGGTTATAATCAAAATGAATTAATTAATTATGACAAAACCTTTACCCAATTACAAGGTTAGAGGCCATTAGGATGCTATTAGCATATGCATCATACATGAACTTCAAACTATATTAAAAGGATACGAAGAGTGCTTTCTTGAATAATTACACTCAAGAGGAGATTTATGTTGAACAACCTTTCGAGTTTTGAGAGTCATGAATTTTGTAATTATGTCTTTTAATTGACTAAAACACTTTATGACTTGAAACAAGCTCCAAGAGCTTGGTATGAGAGGTTGAGCAACTTCCTTTTGGAAAAAGAATTTTAAAAAACTAGGTTGACACAACACTCTTCATTAAGAAATGTTATAATGACTTGCTTATTGTTCAAATATATGTTAATGATATAATATTTGATGCTACTATGTAAGCACCCAATTTCAGAATAGCCTAATTTGGGATGCTACTGAGGACCCAATGATGAAAAATGGTTGTGAATTTAAGTCAATTAGATTTTATTATGGATTTTGGATTAAATCGAAAGGACTTATTTGAAAACTTTTTCATAATTTCTTTAAAAAATGATTTTTGTTTTTGTTGATATATTTTCGACTGGAAATATATTATTTCCGATTAGAAATAATGTATTCTAACCGGAAATATACTATTTCAAATTGGAAATAGGTTTTTCGTTGTTTTTTCCATTTATTTATGTGAACTTTTTGTTTAATTTAATTTTAATTATTATCTGAGTAAATTAATATGATAATGACAAGTTTTTTCAATTAGATTATTTTATCAAATAATTTAATTATTTTTTAGTTTTATTAGATAACGTATCTCATTTTTTGTGGTTATGAATAATTTAATTATTTTTTAGCTTTATTAGATAACGTATCTCATTTTTTGTGGTTATGAATTCACCTATATATAGGTGAACAGTAGAAGCCTAATTGGGAAAAATGAGAGAAAAAAACATAGAGACAAATAGAGTGGAAACCTAAAGAGAAAGTTATTTCACATGAATTTTTTTTTATACTGTGATTCTGTCTTTCTATTAAATCCTCCAACAATCAGATCCAATACAGACCTAAATTACTTTTTTATAAAACAGTGAATGCTAGATCTCTGAGGAAAAATTATTGAGCATCCAATTATTCTTTCTCTTCTCTCTTCTTTATTTTATTATTTTATTTTACATTATTTTATTTCATTTTAATTATATCAATTACCAATATTTTTCTATTTTTTGTGTTTTCATGACAAAATAACGTGAACAATGTGAGGAGGAATTTACATTCACAAATTTGAATCAAACCAGTTGAACTAGATCAATCGAATCAAAATATATGGATTTTCGGATGGAAGCTTGAATTTTTGTACCTATCTTCGATCAAAAATAGGCAATTTTCGTCGAAAATAGGTTTATTTGTTCATATGTTTTATTTTTTGGTTGCTTTCTATTTTCGATCAGAAATAGAGATTTCCGATTGGAATTAAACCGATCTTTTTTTTTTTGCTTTTTTTTTATCTTTTGTTGGTTTGCTTTTTTTATTTTTT
>CATIWM010061264.1:0-33378 GCA_949671775.1 Mallotus repandus
TCTCCGTCAAATATATAAAATCCTACAAAAACAAAACCATAAAGTTAATTCATAAATCAACTAAATATAATAAAGACAATAAACAATATAAATATCTAATTAAACAAAAATAATAAAATAATTGCATAAAAGATACTGAAATATAAAAATGTGAAAGAACATAAAAATGCAAATTATAATACGAAAACACATAAAAATACAAATTATACAAAGATGACTACACAAGAGAATAGATTAACATAAATTTAATAATTAAATTATCAAATTAATATGGTAAATAAAATTAAAATGATAAACATACACACTTAAATTTTAAAAGAAATTAGAATAAAATATACTTCAAAATAAAACGAATAACCTCATGTGAATAAACCAAATTAAACCGCACAGCATCGGTTCAATTTTTTCAGTTTGGTCTTTTCAGAAGGGAATACAACTAAACATATAAAAAATACAGAAAATAAATATGCATAAATATAAAAAATTAAATCCAAAAATTACATAAATTCATAAAAATGTAAAAAAAAAGAAATTTTAAATTTTAAATCCAAGCCAAACCGCATAATATTGGTTCAATTTTCTCGGAAGGGAAATAGTACTAAACGTATAAAAAACCACAGAAAATAAATATGCATAAATATAAAAAATTAAATCTATAAATTACATAAATTCATAAAAAAGAGAAAAATAGAAATAAATAAATATTATATATAAATAGTAAACATAAATAAAATGAATGATCAAAATAAAGAATAAAATTAAAAAAGCAAAATAAATAAGAATTTATCCTATTGAAGCAATAAAATATAATCAAATATATAAAATGAACCTAGAATGAAAATAAAATCTAAATTTATACAAGAAATATTAATAATTATACGAATAATATATGACTCATAAAACTTACATATTATGAGAATAAACAAAACAATATATAAACTCTCAACAAGAAAATAAATAAGGAATTAACAAAAATATTACTCAAAATATAAGAGCAATAATCAAGAACAAAGATCCTTTCTGAAAACGAGAATTTGTTTTAAAAAATGATTGGCCTTCAGAAGCTTAATTTTCTGCACTTCAAAGGAATACAAGAACAACTCCTCTTCCTCCAAAAAATGGACATTCAAGCCTTCTTCTCTAATTTTTTTTGCTCTCTACCTCTCTAATTTTCCAACTCCTCTTCCCTTCCTTCCTTCTTTTCTTCTTCCCCTTTTAACCCCTCCCTCTATCCATCTTTTATCCACTCTCACATGCCCATCTTTTTTTTTTTAATTCTTTCATCATAATATTCTATCCTCCCCATCACCTTTTTCTTTACTTTTCTTCAAATTTCCTCTACTTTCCCTTTTTTTCTTTCCTTTTTCATTCCCCAAAAAATCCCTCATTTTTTTTCTTTTTCATTCCCCCAATTTTTTTTTCTTTTTCTTTTTCATTCCCAAAAAATTCCTCTTTTTTTTTTTTTCTTTTTCATTCCCTCAAAAATCCTTCTTTCCACTCAAACCCTTTTCCATACCTTTTTTTCTTTTTTCTTTTTTAATAATATATATATATATATATATTACTTTTGGGCTTGGGCTTTAAGAGGCTTTTATGCTTTAAGAGGCTTTTGGACTTTAAGTCCATTCTTAAGAGTTTTCGAGCTGTTATTTTCCGTCTAGTGCTCAATTAATTTCATCATTGGGCTTCTGTTTTGGGCCGATCAAACCGAACGTCCACAGTTTACCTCCCTGTTACGGACCGATCAAACCAGATGTCTACAGTGATGTTTCATCCTCTGTGGTTTTTAGCGAATTTGTATCTGTATTTATATGGATGTATTACTAGTTTGAATTAATGAAATTATTTTTCTTTTCAAAAAATAATAAAAAATAGATTAGACTATTTAAATTTAAAAATAAATAAATAAAATAGGCTTATTTATTCAATTTTGGTTCTTTTAAATTTTGAGAGTTAGGGCTTCATAAGAGGCCCAAAAACTATGATTTAGGTCAGCTCTAAAAACCCTAGCTTGCTACAACCCGAACTATATAAACAAGCGACACCATTGAGCTTCTTCTTTATACTTCACAGCGAGCGAGTACAGAGAGGTAAAGCAAAGATGCAGATCTTCGTGAAAACCCTAACAGGGAAGACAATTACGCTCGAGGTAGAGAGCAGCGACACCATCGACAATGTCAAGGCCAAGATCCAGGACAAAGAAGGTATCTTTTTTTTTGCTTGGAAAATTTTAAAATTGTCTGTTTGGTTACTGAGAAAATAAATAATTTTTTGTGTTATTTTCTTGTTTAATAGGAATTCCACCTGACCAGCAGCGATTGATCTTTGCCGGGAAGCAACTTGAAGATGGCAGAACTCTGGCTGATTACAATATCCAGAAAGGTTTTTATTTTTTATTTATTTTCAATCTCTTTCTCAGTTTGGAGCTTCATGTTATAAATTTGATCTTTTATTGTTTAATTTTTTAAATGATTCTGATATTTTTTTTTGTCTCTGTTGTTGTGCAGAATCGACTCTTCATCTTGTGCTCAGGCTTAGAGGAGGAATCATAGAGCCTTCTCTTATGGCTTTGGCTCGCAAATACAATCAAGACAAGATGATTTGCCGCAAGTATGATCCGTTCTTTCTCTGTTTATGTTATTTGATTGATTGTTTTAGATTACATTTTCTGGGTTGTATGTTTTGAAGAAGTGAAATGAATTTGTGAGTAGCTTCATTGTTTGATCTTGATGTTGGATTTGGAATGCCCCTTTTCATTACTGAAGAGGTAGGGGACTGACTTAGCTTTATTTGCTCTTAATTGTGCAATAGAAGTCATACCAGTTCCCAATATCGATCCCATTTCTACTTTATCAGCTGCTGTTATCTACGTTCAGTTGATTTTCATGGGTGGTACATTGTTGCCTTATTTCAAGGGTACTTGCTTAGTTATTTGATGATTTTCGTGGGTAGTGCAATTTTGCAAAATTTGTCTTCTGGGAATTGTTCTAAAAAATTGTTGCCTTATTTCAACAGTACTTGTTTAATTGTTTGATGATTTTAATGGTTGTTAAATTCATTGGCTTGCTTTCATGTTATTGTGACGCTATTGTGCAACACAAGTAGTAGGGGTTGAAAATTAATCCTTCCAATGTGATCAAATGAATGTGGTAAACTGCATTGGGAGCGTACATATTTTTTTGTTTCTATCCATGAAATTCTGCACCTATGCAGCTAGGGACTTGCCTGTATTTGTTTTGGCAATGTGATGGTTTTGTGCAGGACTGGTCTTTTTTCAGAAATTTTTCTCATGCGGCTAAAATAGATCTGCCATTGAAATGCTTCTTATAATGTAATGCATCTTTTTTTTTTGGAGAAATAATGTAATGCATCTTTGATGTTTGTTATCTTTTTGAATTATCCTTAATTTTTTTTTTAAATATATTTGGAATCGAGAAAGGAAGCAGAGTTGGGTGCTTGTGAGATGTCATTTTATTACGTTTATGTAGTCTGCAAATATTGTTCATCCTCTGGCTGATTAAGTGATTCCCATTGTGGGCATTTGGGTACTTGATATTCACATGATATGTTGTCTTATTATTCTGGACCATACAGATACATTTGAGGTTGTATTATAATGAATAAATTAAGCTGCAACATGGATTTGAACTTGCATTTTTTCTTTTGGGTTTTTAGGTGTTATGCTCGTCTGCACCCAAGGGCTGTTAACTGCAGGAAGAAGAAATGTGGCCACAGCAATCAGGTGCTTTTCTTGTTCAATTGAATAATTACAATATAGAAATTCTACTTGTCCACCGTTTGGCTTTGTTCTGTTTTGCTTTGAATCTCTTCTGCAGAATAGCTGAACCCTCTCTGTTTTCCTTTTTGGCAGCTGAGGCCCAAGAAGAAGTGCAAGTAGACTCTGATGGCGAGTGCAGCTGGGAATTTAAAGATTTTTGTGTTAGATTTGAACCTTATTTGTATTTTTGGGGTTGTTTTGAATATGTTAGATTTGGATTTAGCAGGCCACTAGGTGGTCAATTTTCATTGCATGCTGTTAAATGAATCAGTTTTTAATACTTGATATTGTGCTACTTTAACGCCAACCAGCCTTCTATCACCAACAATCCGGTTAAAATGAGAAAGTGCTTGGGAACTAACTCTTATGTGTTGGAAAGCAAAAGTGCAGCAGAATTCTTTTTGTTCTCATAAAATTAAAAATACTTTTTTTTATCAAAAATTAAAAATACATTCTAACTTTATTTAGAGAAAATTACATATAAATGTCTTGTGATTTTATTGTTTCATTATCAAAGTTTGTAGTTTTTTTTTCTGGCACTGTGATACCTTTGGAATTTAACTTTTTATCATGAAATTTGTGTTTTGTAATGCATATAATTTCGATCTCTTTGAACATACAAAAGTCTAAATTTTTATACTATTTGGTGGAGGAGGAAAAAAAACATGTTTACTCATGAATGTTTTAGGTGATAATGATAGTAGAAAAAAGTAAAAGAAAATATTTTTATTATAATTTTATTTTAAAAAATTTGATCACTCTGAACCATTCTATTGTTAGGTCAAAAATAAGTTACAAGAAGTTGGTTAAAATTATAATTTAATTTTTTATCATCGAAGGAGAGAAAATTTAAGGTGTGTCCTCTTTTATATGCTAATTGGTACTGAAATAAAATTATAGGTACTGAAATAAAATTATAGGTACTGAAATATCATAAAATATAACAACTCCTTAGTAATAAAACACATAAACTACAAGGTTTTTATCTGTATTTTTTCTTTACTTTTTTCTTTTATTTATTATGAGCTCACAATAGTTATTTAAATTTTATATTATTAAGCAAATAACTTTTTTAAATATCCAAATTATTTTAATATTAAATTATATATTTTTAACAATATTAGTTAGTAGAATATCATTATGCAAATAAAGTAAAACTATATGCTCTTAAATATCAATAAAAAGACCATAGACTAATAACTGAAAAAAGGCCCAATCCTGTGGTATTTTTTTTATATTTTTCCTAAAATTAAAGTAGTTTGTTATTTGTAATAATATTTTAAAGTTTTCGCTTTCCTATAAAAATGATAGGCAAATTATTTAAAATGCAAAACATAGTATTCGAAGCAAATTATCATTGTATCACCAGATGACTAAATTGGCTGAAATAATCAAATTTGTAGACTGATTTGGCTGAGTCTGAATTTTGGTTAAATCGGCCTTTGATGAATAATTGAATGTTCAATGTGAACTTTTTTTTTTGTAAAGAAAAAAAGATAGATAAAGTGCATATAATTAAGTGCTCTTAAGCTGTTAAATTAATTTTTATTTAATCAGAACTATTGATTTTTATTGTATATCGATATCTATAATATGCATCAATTACTATAATTAAATAGAAATTTATTTAACTTTTTTAAAGGGTTATTTGTAAAAAAAATAATAACTTTTAGTGGTTTTTACAATTTTAACCAAACATTTCATTTTTGGTAAAATAAAACATGACCTTTTAATTTTTTGCAACTCGAAACACGGAGACAGAATTCGGTGAACGGAGGCTTACGCGTCAGGCTTCTTTTGGGCGAAGTTTCCATGTCACCATCACTTACTTACATGTCTGATATGCACCGTTTCACCTACATACGTTGCGTTTTAATTAAAAAAAATTTCCCTACAACTGAATTACTCCCTCTCTCAACTCTCACTTTTTTGAAAACAGAAATCTTCAGCTTCCTTAAACACTGAACATGAAAACCCTGATCCCTAAATTGAAAACCCAATTGAAATCTTCAACTCATTAGCAAGCTTAAAGAACATCTGCAATTAACCCAAAATCGAAGCTCACATTACCTACCTAACTAACTAAATTTGTTGTTCGTTGCAATAAGTTGATAGATTGTGAGCTAGAAGTTATAAAACAGAGAGGTACGATTTGCTTTTTTTTTTTTTTAAATGATGGGTCTTTATGTTCATCCCACTTTTGTCGAATGAAAAGGATGGCTCTTTGATAAAAGCTTAAAAATGACAGAAGTGGGTTCCAATTGTCCCATAAACAATGTGAGAACGATAGAAATGGGGTTAGAATATGCTAAAAAAAATTATTACTTTGGATTTTTGTATACTTTGGATGAATTTAATGCTGTTAATTTGGAGTTTAGTGGAAATAAGTTATGCTAATTGTGTTTTTGATAAAAAAAATTATTTTTTAATTGTTGATCTTAAAATAATATTTTTATGTTGTCTAATAAGCTAAAAGTTGCTAATATATTCTTATGTAGGGCTGCATAATGTTGGAGACATTTTCAATTTATTATTACAACGGTGGAAGGTTTGCTCGTATTGGTGATGATATTGTTTATATGGTTGGGAGTCTAAAGCCTAAACACAAAAATGATGTTGATAGATTACTTGGACATAGTTGACAATGTAGAAAAGATTGGATACAAGTGCAGACATGTTGCATATAGAATCCCATGCATGTCTCTAACTGATGGTTTATGAGAAATGCATGATGACAAGTTATTGCTTAAGATCGTGCAGTATATGGAACAAGGTGATGGAATGATTGAAGTGTATGTAGAAGGAAGTGAGTTGATAGATAATAAAGTCAGATTGCCTAAGGATAAAGAAGCTAATATAACTAATGCAGAAGATGGGCTTCATGAGATGGAGGATGTTGAAGAAGAGTTAGAAAATAATGAGGCATGTCATGAGGAGTTTCATGTTGAAGAACAAGTACAAGAACATGATAATTTGGAGGAAAATTGCTAAGAGGCAGGTCATGTAAATGATGATGATGCTGGGGATTATGACCTAGAGATGTTTCAGTTGTATGAACCTGTTGGTGAAAGTGACACAAATGACAGTTTAGTTGATAATAAGTTGTCAGATGATGAAGAATACATTGAGACTAGACAGAATAATTCAAAGTTTAGAAGATATGTTTCAGTTGATGAGGTGGCTGACAAGATTGGCATAAGTGTTGGACTACAAAAGACTATTAGTTCAAATGAATCAATAAGAGATGATGATCATGAAGAATAATGAATTAGTGATTATGGTCAATCAGATGGTAATGTGAATTCTATTGGTACCAGTGAGGAAGATATGATGGATGATAATTTAAAGAGAATGAGGAAGAGAAGAGTGGTATATGACCCTAAGTGTGATCATAAATCTTTGCCTTTGGTGCTTGGCATGAGGTTTGAGAATGCATATCAGTGCAAATCAGCTGTGCAGAAGTGGGCTATCCTAAATGGGCATAATGTACAGATTATGAGGAGTAATCTAAGACAACTTGAGGTTAGATGTACGGAGAACTGCCCTTGGAAGCTTTATGGAAGCATGATAAACAGTGAGAAGACTTTTGCTATAAAGACTCTACATGGTGAGCACAAATGCAATAGAGAACTTAAGAATAGGCAAGCAACACATACTTGGATAGCCAAAGAGTATATTCACATATTTCGAAGCAATCCTAATGGGTTAGCTAAGGATTTATCTGATGACTTGCTTGAGAAGTTATGTGTCTAAGTTACAAATTGAAAATGTTATAGAGCTAAATGGAAAGCTTTGGAGATGCTTAGAGGATCTATTGTTGATAATTATAGTAGACTTAGAAACTACAAAGCAGAATTGATGAGAGTGGATCTAGATGGCAGATTTAATTTCTTACTAGAGGATGACAATTCTTTAAAGGGTTTCTTCATCGGGTTCAGTGCACTGAGAAAGGGTTTTATTAAAGGGTGTAGGCTATTAATTGGCTTTGATGGATTTTTTTAAAGACTTTTTTAGGAGGTGATCTACTTACAGCTGTTGCAAAAGATGGGAACAACTAAATGTTCCCCATCTTTTGGGCAGTAGTTCAGTGAGAAAATAAGTTTTTTTGGACTTGGTTTCTCAAAATTATTATGGAAGAATTACACATAATTGATGGACTTGGGTGGAGTTTCATTAGTGACCAGTAAAAGGCATGTTTTTATAATACATTTTGTTTTATATTTTCATTTACTAGATACTTGATGTTTAATTGATCTAAATACTTTTATTTGTTTATGTGGGCAGGGACTAATCAATGCCATTTTGAAATTGGCTCCACATACTGAGCATAAAAACTGTGTTAGGCATGTTTTATTTCAACTGGAAGAAGGATTACAAGGGCCAGACATTAAAGAATATGTTTTAGAGTATAGTGAGGAGCAAAAATGAAGCTGAATTTGACTCTGAACTTGATTTATTAAAGGAAGAGGACCCAATTGCACATGACAACCTCTTGTATAGAGACCCTAAAAAGTTCTGTAAGGTACATGTAAGTGAGTTTCCTAAATTAGACATGATTGATAATATTGTTTGTGAAACCTTTAATGGGTACATAGTGAAAGCTAGAGGAAGACCCATTATTGATATGTTAGAAGATATTAGGGAGTCTTTGATGGAGAGGATGCATAGGAAATTAACTGAAATGAGCAAAGTTATAGACAAGTTATGTCCAAGAGTGAGTGGGAAATTAGAGAAAATCAAGTACAATAGCAGGTTATACACTGTTAAGCTTATAGTGGGGGACAAGTTCTAAGTTGCAATTAGAGCTGACAAATTTGTAATTGACTTGAATAACTTAACCTATAGCTGTAGAGTGTGGCAGTTGACTGAAATATCATATTTGCATGCATGTGCAAGCATTCAATTCATGGGCAGGGACAGTGCAGATTATGTACATGCATATTACACTGTTGAGAATTATATTAGCACATATGCAATAGGTATTGAACTTGCAAATGGGCCTAACATATGGCCCAAGGCTTCTGAAAATGTAATTAGGCCCCCACACTTCATTAAGATGTCAGTGAGGCTTAAAGTTTGTAGAAAAAGAGGGATTGATGAAGAGCCAAAGAATCCCAATAAGCTATTAAGACATGGCATTCAAATAATATGCCAAGTTTGTCTGCAAGTGGATCATAACAAGAGGACTTATCCCAACAAGAACAATCCAGCCTTCAAGAGACCACAAAAGGTGCTTATGATTTCATTTAGTCAAACTTATTCAGTTAACACAATTCATTATGATTTGCTTTTGATAAGTTCTGATTTTGTTTATGTTTGCAGGTGAAACGAGGAAGAGGGAGGCCACTCAAAGTCATACAATGTGTGAATCAACTAGAAGTAATTGAAAATGCTAGTCAGATCATGGGGACTAATCAACAGCGGGGAAGTCAGCATTCAAGTCAAAATTTGAGAAGGGAGCATAAAAGTCAACAGAAAACTAGTGGCCAAGGCAGGTCAGGTGTGGCCCTCAAGCAATAAATAAGAAAGCTTCCAGTTAGAAGGCTATAGATATCAATTAAGAGCACTGGACCTACAACCTCTAATGAGATCAGTGCACCTACATCATCAAAGAAGATAAGTGCACATTCAATTTGTGCTAATAGGATTAAAGAGCATAAAATGGTCAAATAAGGATATGGACTCAGAATGATTGAAGGCACTAGAAACCTATATTTTAGGGTAAGGTGAAGTTTTATTCATTTATGTGAAAATATGAGAAGCATAATTGACTATATGCTTATGTTATGTAATTGCTAGATGCCTAGAACTAATAGAGTCAGAATTTTTTCTGGACCCCAATCTACAAAGGATCTTGCTAAAATAGTCCAACCTTGAAGATGCAGCAGAGGTCGAGGAAGAAGTGCATCAACAAATGTGGGGCAATATTTAACTTCTAAAGTTTCAAATGCTAACTTAGAAGCATTGCCAAAGATGGGAATAGGTCGAGGCAGACCAAAGAAAGCACACAAGTTGCCTTTAGATGTTGTCAATACTTAAGAGAGTTCTGCTCCTCAGCCACAATGAATTTGTATTGAAAAAGTCACAACTAATGTCATGTTTATGTTGTGTATTTTGGATTGAAGTCAAAACTAATATTTTGTGCACCCCAAAGTGCTTATGGGTTAATAGTCTTTGGAAGCTTAAACTTATGTTTTTAATGTAGTAAATGTGCTGACAGGCTCAACTATAACAATGAGCTACATTTAGTTGTTTATGTTTAAATATTATTAAAGGATATTGAAATTTCAAGTTCAGTTGTTTATGACCAAGTTATGTTATATATGTCTATAATCAACAGCTGGAATTATTTGGTATTACAAAAAATAGCTTCAAGTTCATTAAGAAGAATAAATCTTACATATTCTATTCATACACAGGTTTACAAAATCATTGAAGTCAATTGAGTTGCCAATTGAAGTTAGTTTAGAGTTCTACTATATAAGTGTGATCATAAACCACAGACTTACAATATAAATAAGTCTTAAGACATTACTAACACTAACACTAATACAGCCTAACACTGAATGCACTAACTGATAGCATGTTACTCTACTCTTAGTAACCTGGGAGCATGTTCTTCTTCGTCCCTGTCATTGGACAATTCACAACAACACATATGGAAAGCACAACAAGAACTATCAGAACCAAACAAACTCTTATTTTCTTCAAATCTGCCCTGAGCTTTTTATTTTTAGCCTTCAAAAGTGTCTCTTTTGTCGTAAAGTGGTCAAGCTTCCTTTCCATCTTATCATGCAAAGACTCATACTCCTTCAAAGTCTTTGCATACTCAACATGATTTTCTTTGAGTTTCATTTCAACCAACTTCACTTTCTCAGACATTCTTAGCTCCACACTGGAGAGGATTTTCATTGTCTCCTCATATCTTTGATTTTCAACCTTCAATCTCATATACACTTTTTTTATATGCTGGAATTTATGGATCAAGCCACTCAAAGTATCCTCAATCATCATGCTACCAAATAACAAAAACAAATTTCAATAACTTTCATAAAAACAACATTTTTAAGATAATAAATTAACAACAACTTGAAACCCTAATTTGCATATAACTTATAGAATATCCACATTGAAACCTTAACACACATTAATTGGTCAAATCAGTACCTTTCTAATGGCGCAACGGTAGAATCGTCTTCCAGGATTCTGATTAGTCATGAATGTATACACACTTTTAGTAATAAAGTGTCCACACTCCTTTCTTGGAATTGAGCTTGAATATTCATCGGTTGACTGAGATGATCTTCTAGATGAAGGATACCAGTTATTTGAGTGTGATCTTGAGCTTGAAGCCATCTTGATTACAAACCCTAACTGAACGTACAAGTGCAGCTGAAGAACCAAGTCTTCATCAACTAAGAACAAGAAGATGAAGACTCTAAAGAAGAAGGTAACATATATTTTTTTATGTTTTATTTTCCCTCTCTAATAAAACACAACGTTTTTGTTTGAAACGGTGAGTGTCTATGTGTAATTAAGTGATGCTGACATGAAAACAAGCATTCAAAAGAAGCCTGACACGCAAGCCTCTATTCACCGGATTCTATCTCCGTATTTCGAGTTGTAAAAAATTAAAAGGTCATATTTTATTTTGTCAAAATTGAAATGTTTGGTTGAAATTACAAAAACCACTAAAAGTCATGATTTTTTTTTACAAATAACTTTTTTTTTAAAATTGCATTTATATAGATACAAATATGTGTATTGTAAATTGACTCTTAATTTGAAAGAAAAATAGGTAGACAAACTACATATAAAAGAAGGAAAATTGGGGGAACAATCGCATAATCAATTAAAATACATTCATAATTTTATAATGCTTGCTGTTAATTGTTTTATTAGTACAGTAAAGGAATAAAGGTCAATTTTCCTCCAGAACTTTTGAACGAAAATCAGATTAATTCTTGTCATCTTTTGAACCAATTTAACCATTGAATCATCCAATAAAGGTCAAATTAGCCCTAACAATTACACTTGCCCTAACAATTACATTTGCCCTCTTATTATTTGACAGGTAAATAAAAAGATTTCCTAAACATTTACAAACACCTCCCTGATATTTACTTATTTAACAAATTCATCCTTATTCGAGTAAAAAATATTTTTAACAAAAAATTAAATTTGTAAAATATATTTAAAACCTGAATTTTAATATACCAATCCACCGGTAATTTTTAGTAATTTTAAAATATTTAAATTTTCATTTATATCTATATTAACTATATTTTTTCAAATTATACTTAACACTCAAATATATATATATATATATATATATATATATACTCTTTAACATCACAGTCCTCTTTTACAAGTTTAATGCCATAGCAAATTCAATTGCGTACATTATTAATCTTTGAATTAATTTATCATATTTTCAATAATTTATCTGCATGAACAGTTAAAATTAAGGTATCCTAAACATTGAGCTAGTTACTAATTGAATCTTACTTTAAATGTTATTTCAATTCACTCCTTCAAATTTATGAATCGTATCAATCTATTTAATTTTATTTTCAAAAATTACTTTTAAATAACTATAAAATAAATTTAACACTTATTACATTTTTATCCTTTTTTTCTGTTATAAGAAAAATATAAAATGTCTTATGAATTTTAATTTTGCCACTCTCGACTTAAATTTAAAAATTAATTTTTAAATGTCTACATAAATTTTTTATTTTTTCACTAAAAAAATCTTAAATTCTAACTAATTTAAAATTCACTTCTTAACTTTCAATTATACTATTTAAAAATGTTTCTAATAGAGGGTCGAACAAAAAAGTATGAAATGAAGAATAAAAGAGAGGCCTTTGAAATACTAAAAATATTATCAAGAATAAAAAACATATATATTGGATTTTTCTGAAATAATGATCAAAAGTAAGAATTAAAATTTTATTATTATTTATATATAGTGATAGTTAAAAGTAGTTACTTTATATATATTTTATATTTTTACTAGTATTAGTCTATATAATAAATTGAATCACAAGTTATAACTCTTTTATTTTTTCTTATTATTTTTCATTGATATATAAGAATTTAAAATTTTATGTGAAAATTTAAAAATTAATTTTTAAATTTATTTCAAAATTGGTAAGACTGAAACTTGAGAATATTTGAATAACTATCAAATTCATTTTATAGGGATTTAAAAATAATTTCTAAAAATATAATTAGATTTTTCAAATAAAATTAGATAGAATTGGTACAATTTTTAAAGTTGAAGAAACAAATTGAAATAACTTTTAAAGTAGGATCCAATTGATAATTGATCCAAAATTTATGACACAACAGATCATTTTTTCTAAAATTAATTATGTTTGATGAACATACACTTCCTCATTATTATCATCTCCAATTTTTTTTTTTGTTTCTATTATGTAGTGTACAAAATCTTTTCTTGTGAGCAACTTAATTATAGTTGTTTTTAGCAAATATAAAATACTCAATATTTTAATTTAATAGTTGATAGTTAATAACTAATAGTTGATAATGCTTAATATTTTGCATATCAATTTCTACCATTAAATAAATAATGCAACTTTGAAGTATATTATCACTAGCTAAAACAATTGTCATTTATAGCTATAAAATCAATATGTGGCTAAATATATAAAAATTTATAGCTAAATGCTTTAGCTGCAACATATCATATATTGTTCTTTAGATAATATATATATATATATATGCACACTATTGGTTAATTTTTGCATTCCTCGTTTAATTTTTTTGCATAATAAATTATATAATTATCTTTTAGTTAACATGTTTATCTTTTTATGAATTACAATTTCTAAACTACCTTTTTTTAATATTTTACCCTGATAGGGGACACTATAATTACGGTAGACTATAATATTATGTTACCTATATTCTTTTTATTTTGCAGTCATTTATACTTTTGAATAAAATTCTGACCTCATACATAATCTTTTTATTCTCATCACTCCCTCCATTGATGCTCTCTCTTTATTTTTTCTTGAACTTTTTTGTTTCTTAATTTTAATTTTAGTTAGCTAAATAACAAAAAAAAAAAAAAAACATTCTCATTTCGTGTTGTTTTTTCAAGAGTGTCTAAGAATGGAGATACCAAATGCTCTATGGGATGCATTTGTTTACTTCTGGTAGCATTCAACATCTTCTCTACTTCTTTATGAGTCATCATCTTAGACATTTGTTGTAGCCAATCTGTGAAGAGAAATTTGAGTTTCTTTTCTTTTTCTTGGGATGTTTTTTCATTTATAATTATGAAAATTGAAAGAGTATTGATTAAGGTTTGTAGAGAAATAAAAAAAAGTTCAAGAAAAAAGAGAGAGTAGAAATAGAGAGAGTGATAAGAATAAAAAGAATTATTTATGACAGCAGAATTTTATTCAAAAATATGAATAGTTGCAGAATGAAAAGAATAGAGATACAATAATGTTATATCCTACCATAACTATAGTGTCCCTATTAGGTTAAAATATTAAAAAAAAAGGCAGTTTAGGAATTGTAGTTCTTGAAAAACTAAATGTTTTAATTAAAGAATAATTATGTAATTTGCTATGTAAAAAAATTAAAAGAGGAGTTTAGAAATCAACTAGTGAATATATATATATACTGGTATGTATATATATACTGGTATGTTTTTTGGTTGGAGAAAGGAAGAAAGTGGAGATCGAATTCCACAAAATTAAAAAATATCTTTCTATATTTAATTATATATAGAAAGTGAAAAAATGTGAAAACTTAATAAATGATTATTATATATTAAATTTAAAGCTTGTAATGAGAGATTAAGAAATGAGAGAACAACAAATTGGAAAAAGAAACATGTAATGAGAGATTAAGAAATTAACTTCTTTTTTTTTATGTAAATGTCGAACTAGGAGAGGTGACAAAATTAATACAATTTAATCAAATAGGAAAAATAGTAAAGATGTTGATGGATTAATTGAAGAATGAAAGTGGAAACAAAGGGAGATTGGGTGGTTATAAGTCCTGTCAAGATCGTGCAATTCATTATCTCAATCACGTCATATTGTAGAACTATCTTTTATTACATGAATTAATGTTTAAGTTTAAACATATATGCTTAAATTTATTAATATTATGTTATAGTTTATGCTTTTAACAAGAGGCTTTGATTAATCACATCAAAATCCTTGTATAAGCTACCACATTTGACATTTCTAAATGATATAATGAAATGAAGTCTATATATACTTTTCAAGATTTTCATTTTTGGTATCAAGAAATTTATTATCCAACAAAATCAGAAAAGGACCACTTAAACAAAACAAAAAAATAATAAATAAATAAAAGATTGTTTGGCATAAAAAATGATGGTAAAAATTATCAGAGAAAAATGCATAAGATAGATTCATAATTATAGTAAGAAATTAAGGTTGAATGCTAGCTATCAGTCCACCAGCTTCCTTGCCACAAATCTATATGCTAGTTCCAAAGATTGATCCAGCTGCATACACATATTACATTTTTATTGGTCCTAAATAAAGTATTAATATATGTCCTACTTCTGCCTATATCGGAATAAAAATCTCCCTAAACTATCACACCTCACTATTGTTGAAATGTTAAACCAATTAGAATTTGACATTTAATTAAAAGGATAAAACTAAAAATTTAATTGAACATTAGCGAATTCATTATGTCCTATTTTTAAAAAAGATGACTTTTTATTACTAATCTTTTCATTTCCGTACATATTTATTATTCTTTTAAATTGTTTTAATATTATTGATTCAATTTTCCAATTAGAAATAATAAGTTAGTAATTTATTATTATTTTAATTTTTTTTTCATATTCTCTATTGATAATATAGTCAAAATTTAACTCCTAAATACTAGGGTCAAAGTTCTTGTCATATGGTATATCAGCTGAATGCTGGTCCTGACAATCAATGTACTTACGCAGGTGAAAGGGCCTGTGACCTGAAGTATGTGAACATGTAAATCACTCATTATTCTTGAATGTTGCACACAATTTCCACATGTCTGCTAATGGTGGAAGTTCCTTAATTTACGAAACCACTCCTTAACTATGCCGAAAATTACTGGCATATCTTTGATCTTAAATAGTCTTTTAGTCCAATAAAACAAGGTAACTCATTCATAAACCCTAAAACATCTACTTATCATTAAATTACGATCAAACTCTGACTTAAGTATGAGGTAAACTACCAGGAGCAGACCTAACCCCATTCTCACGTTTCTTATTTTGCAAATCATCCAATCCCTCATTGATAACTTAATTTCTATTCCATTAAAGATAAAACTCTTGGGAACCAAATTATCATATATCATATTCTAGCTGTAGAAAATGTGAAATTGATATATATATATATATAGGAACAATGATGTACATAGCGGCTTGCAATGTAGTAGGCCACTAAATGATAAGATTTTTTTTTAAAAAAAATTATACTGTCCTATAAGCAGGGAATAATATGGTTTGTAATTTTATTTTTTATAATTTGATGGCCCACTTCATATAACGGACCTCTATGAAAATCATTTCCCATATATATACACACAAACATAAATATTAGATGAAAAATTCTTAGCAAAACATAAGACCATATGCTTGATTCATGGTATACAAATAGAAAACATCGTTGTATTTTATCTCAATATGGTGTCTACATGATTCACTTTGCATCTGTATGTATATAAATGGAATTCGACAAAATAAAGATGCTAGAATTAGTGGGTTTACATTAAACTCTTGCACGAAGCATCTGATTTCCATTGCATGCATGCTTTTTCATGATGCTAACGTACAAACCTATACATATATATATATATATATATATATGTTACATACATATATTTCTACATAGGTACGTAACATGTCTTTCTTTTAAATATATATGTATTGATGTCAATATGCACTTGTGTATCTAGCATTAGTTTATGCTTACAGTGTGTATTATCTAAAGTCAATTCTGCATTTGAAGAGGGAAATGTCATCACCATTGATGCTACGACTGATGATCATCAGGAGTTTCCAACTGATAAAAAATCAATGAATGCTAAACCAGCTTTTCTCTTTTGTTGCATTGCTTCTTGATCCACTTCCTCATCATCTCTTCTTGCATTGTCTATCACTTCACTTTTGCTAGAATCAGTGTTTACCTGGAGAAAATCATAAAACTCGATCTGCTGCTTTTTACCTGCCATGCATTTTAATTTATTATAGTTGAATTAGGCATATGCATATGAGAAATTAAAAGAAAAACTTATGTTTAAAGACCTAGATACATAGGGTATATACACCCCATCAATGTTCGAATGTTATAGTATAAAAACACAAATCTAATAGAGGATGGATATAACTGGCCTACCCATTGGATAAGTGAAATACACATTGAGTGCTTTACATACGAATAATCATTTTGTGAAAAATGCATGCCTCAAAGATAGTTACATATTCAATCAAACTTGTTGATCAACTAATAAAAAAAATTGTACTAAAAAATGCAGGAACAAAATTTATTTAAGAACTTTTATGTAATTAAGATGTATTACACTTAACGTTTAGAATTACAACATATATTCTAAATATTTTATATTTAACTAGCAAAAATGCGATATGTGTCCATATATATGAATTTAACTGTGTGAGATGTAATACATATGAAATAAAAAATAATTTTTCTATCATTAACAATACATGCATGAAATTCATTTGATTGGTTGAATATAATATACACAACATATATGTTTGGTAATTAAATTGGTACAGCAATTCAATAGAACAATGAACAAAAATTTTACTAAACATGCACTTGAAATTGGATTAAATATAATGAAGAAACTTGATTTATACCTTCACATTGAGGTGGATTCTCACTTCCTTGGCAAAAGGGTCGAAAATTGTGAGGGAAAGGATGATGATTGTAGTATCTCTCGCAATATTTATCAACGAACGAAGCAAGATTGATAGCATCACAATTGGTCAATAAATTATGATCTTGTTTTGAAGAAGAAGAAGAGAACTTTTGCTCATTTACTAAACTCTGAGCGGCAGCTCTTTTAGCCTGAAGTCTTGATCTTTCTCTGCATTTCCTTGCCATAATAACATGCCAATGGTTCTTGACAGCATTATCAGTACGACCAGGAAAAAGTCTTGCAATAACAGCCCATCTGTTGCCATGAATCCGGTGAGATGCAAGAAGCCTTTCTTCTTCCTCTTCCGTAAATGGGGTTCGATTGATTCGTGGATCCAGCTGATTAAACCACCTCAACCTACAGCTCTTTCCTGCAAATACACCATTTTTTTTTGGTATGTGTGTTTGTTATTAGTCACAGTCACATATAACTTCCATCAGTTTGTTTCTTTATCTGTAAGCACTATGTATATGTATATGTTTATATATATATGACCTATCTTTTTCACGCATCTATACATATGAATTCCTTAAACCTAACCATTTGAATTTATTTTCATGACTAACAAAATGGCCAGAGAAATGAAAATTAATCAGGAAATGAATCAGAAAGTCACCTTCTTTTCGGGTTTTTCTTGTTTTGATATTTTTATTAATTTTAGCTACCATCCACATATATATTTGCGAGTTTTTGGAAATTAAATTTTTTTTAATTTTGTTAAAAATTATCTAGAAAAGGTATATTTTTTAATTTTTATTTTGTTTTAATTTTGGAGATTTTTTTTAAAAAAAGTATAATAATAATAATAATAATAATAATAATGATGATGATGATAATAAATAATCACCTGATCTTCCTTGAAGCTTTTCAGCTATGGCGTTCCAGTTATGAGGACCATAGCGTTCAACCAATTCCTTAAGCTTCTCATCTTCAGCTGGTCTCCAGTGACCTCTGGTGCACATGATCTCTTGATCTTGAAGATTAAAAAAAAGAAAAAGAAAGCAGACTTGAAAACCCTAGATACAGTTACCCCTCTCTCTCTATATAGAGCAGTTGATCAAGAACAGTAACAGTAAGTTTGATGCTGCCGCTGCTGCTGCTTCTTCTTCTTCTGTTGTTGCTAATAATTAAACTAAAGAACAAATTAACAACCTATGCAAAAAAACTCTGTCTACATATATATATAAAAAGAGGAAGAGAAGATGGTTTCTTGTTGAAGAGGGTACGCAGAGAAGAAGAAGAAGAAGAGATTGAGAGGTGTTTTCTGTTAGAGAGCAGAGAATAAAGGTTGCAGAAGAAGAAGAAGAAGAAGAAGAAGAAGAGATGATAGCAAGTGATTGATGCAAACGTTTAGGCTAACAAACTCTTTATAAGTAATCTCTAATAATTTTCCCCTATTTTATTATATGCATGTGTAATAATAATAATATTTATATTTCATTTATATTTATAGATAGTACTTT
Organism: Mallotus repandus; assembly: GCA_949671775.1. Taxonomy (NCBI): domain Eukaryota; kingdom Viridiplantae; phylum Streptophyta; class Magnoliopsida; order Malpighiales; family Euphorbiaceae; genus Mallotus; species Mallotus repandus. The sequence continues at coordinate 19,198 of CATIWM010061264.1, forward strand.
GAGAGCAGAAAAAAAATGAAAATGAAAAATGAAAAAGAGATAATAAGAAAGGTTGCTTGGTGGGGTGAATTCCGTTCTGCTTTCAACGTCTTCTTCCCAAGTTTCTAACCTACAACTTCTACTTATAACCCACCTATACATCCCATTATTATTATTATTATTAAATAAAATATTTTGTGAACATTCGTTGGCTCTCAAGTGATAAAAAAATTTAGATTTTTGTAAATAAAAAAATTTTGAATTTAAGCGTTATGGAGAAATATATAGGCACTAATTTTTTATGAGATTTATTTGATTCGATTCAAATTTTAGTTGAATTCTTATGATTATTAAATATTTAAAAAGATTATAAATTCTAATGTTTTTATATTTATATTATTGGAAGAGAGAATTTAATGTGTATATTTATTTATTGGGAAAATCATAAGTTCTATCATGAACTTTGAACCTATTATCAATTAAATCATACTTTAAAAATTATTCCAACTTGCTCCTTTAACTTTATAAATTGTATCAATTTTATTCAATTTTATTTAAAGGATCTAATTTTATTTTTAAATTTTTATAAAATAAATTTGACACTTACTAAATTGTTTATCTTCTTTTTCTTATAAGAACAAAATAAATGTAAGAATATGTTTTCAAATTCTAATTCAATCCCGGCGTTTCAACCACATTATTAAAAAAAAATTTCTAATACATATTAGTTTATGACTTTTGCAGCAATATTCAAAGATTAGTTTATGACTTTTTTTTCATGTATGATTATGAAGTTAATAAAAGATGCATTTATTATCATACTTAGAATTAATTAATTACCAATTGATTTTAGATGAATAGGCCAAAAATCTATATAACAATGTTGTTAGATTTTTTCATCTACTACAAATGTATTCTATTAGTATGCAAATACTAATTAAATATATTGCCATTTAATGATTTTTTCCCTTAATCATCAGTATTTAGGGTCTATTGAATTTTAATTAACTAATTTAGTTTGATCAGAGTAGAACTATAAGGACAACAAAAATCTTCAAACAACTAATGTAATATAATTGCATGTACCACGATTCGAACTTAAAACATTATTTAAATGTTGTGAGTTATAAAATTTTTTTACTGAATTATATATATATATATATATATAAAAGGTTATAAATGATATTTAAATTTTTTTATTAAATCTCTAATTATTGCAATGATAATTAAATTTTTTTATTAAATTAAAAAATATATAGTTTGGTTAATAAATCTAAAAAAAAAATCTTGATTGAGTAGATTAAAGGACGAATATTTTGTAAAATTACACTAAATATAGAAGAAGAGGAAGTTGTTAAACTTGCAAAGACTAAGGTAGTTTTTTATTTATTTGTTTTTTGGTTGGATTGAGGTTTCTATATATTAGGTTTTGATCACCTTTCAGACCTAACTAACAGTTAGTTGTAATTAACAAGCATAGAAAAATTAAAGAGTAATTAAAAATTAATAAAGATTAAGAAGTGGTCCACGTGGAGACTCAGCCATCCATCCTTTAACTACTTCTTTTTGAGTCAAACATTTAGTCTTCCTTTTCTATGAATTAATTAATTTTTTTGAAATCTATGAATTAATTAATTAATTAATTAGATGCTCTCTTTTGTAAATTTTTATTTTTTTAATCAAAAATTAACTAAGGCCAAAAAAAATTAATTAATTAGATATTTGTTTGTTCTTGTATTAATTTCTTGTACTTCTTATAGGCCTTTCTTTGCTACCCTCTGTATATATTCATAATTTGAAAATATTTTATTTTTCATTTTTCTAATTATTTGAAGGTCTACTTGTGTTAAATCAATCGAATTAAAATTATAAGGTTAAAAGTTTAAATTCTAAGTTTTTTTTCTTAAAAATAAAATCTTATAATTTAAATATATGATTAAATTATACCATAAGAGAAATTTTATTATAAATGCGGTAGTAGAAGTAATTTTTTTATTTCTATAAGTAAAAATTAATTTTATAAAATTTATTAGTATTAAAAATCTTATTTCTTAACATGTTATAAATTTGTGTCAAACTTTAAATTTTGACAAAAGAAATTTAACTTAACATATTATTTATAATTTTGACACAATTATAATTTAACTAAAATTTTAAATTAAAACACATATGTAACATCTGAGGTGAATTGTTGTGGATCTTATATTCATATGAAGGAAGGCATTAACTAGCTAAATAAGGATATGAACATATAATTTTTACAAATTAAACAAATTTAATCCATTTATTGTTTTATTTTTTAAAATTTGCTCAAATAACTAACTATTTTAAATAGTATTTAAATGATATAAACAGGGAATCCACAAAAATAGATACCTCAAATGTCACGTGTGTACTTCATCTTTAATTTTAATTAAATTCTAATTGTATTAAAATTATAAATAATATATTAAATTAATTTTTTCTAAATTTTTAAATTTTGACATAAACTTTATAAAAGTCGAAAAGAGTATAGCTTTTAATACCAATGCGCCTTTTATATATTTCATAATGTTTTTGAAAATTAAATAGCTATTCTATTGCTGATAATTTTTTTAAAAAAATTAATTAATAAAAATAATTTATGGGGTGTTATTAATGCTCAATTTATTTTAATTTAGTCAACAATATTTCATTAATACTTATATCATTATTTTTGGAGAAATTTTTATTTATTTTAAATATATTTTAATTTTATTAATTCATATAAAATATTTATCATAAATTTAACCGTACGGTACAATACATTTAAGAAAAAGTTTTTAAAATTCCTATAACCGATAGCAACTAACTTGTGGAAGTTTTTCATGTGGTCCATTTGCAGCCTTTAGAGTGTAATAAATAAAGCTCTAGGTCTAACTGCTGCCTAAAACACTAGAAATTCGTTTGATAAAAATTTATTTAATTTTATATGTTAATGTTAATTTAATAAATAAATAAAATTTAAATTATGTAAAATTTGTAAAAAATTTGAATAAAAAGCTTATAATTTTGACATACTAATAATTCTTATATATATTAAAATTTATTTAAATGTAGTATTAGAATATAATTATAATTTTTTATTAAATATACTACGATTTTTATACTTTTTAATTTATATTTTATGATATTGAATTCGTAAATAGTTTATGAACAATAAATATTATAATCAATTTAGTTCGATAGTAAGTGAATTAAATTTAATTAAGATAGTTAAACTTTAATTACAACCTAATAAAAACGAAACAAAAAAGTTCAATAATTAATAAAAGTAAATGGGTAATGTACGCAATGCTTTAGGCTGTTTGTGTAGCATGGTATATATGACATAGAAACACCGATACATATGGTGGATTACAACGTGAGTATCATAGATTTTTACTTTCTAAAATTTTTTAGTGTCTCGTAAAAATAAAAAGATAAAAAAAAATTCATGAACAGCATATATATATATATATATATCTCAAAATCCTAATTTTTTAAAAGCTTTATCAACGGTTCGCTAATTAAATTGATTTTCTCCTAATTTTTAATTCGCAGTAGCAGAAAATTGATGGGTTATTAGCTACAGTCTCTTCAATTTGACAATTTTGTATGATTTAAGATTTTTTTAATCTAATTCTATACATTTAACTAGAAATATATAATTATTCAACTTTGTCAAAAAGGCCAATTAGTGCAAAATTAATTTATTGTTATATGCTATGTTTGAACATTTCGTTAAAAGTTTCCTTATTTTGATAATATTTGTTTGGTCCATGAAGTCTAATTCACTTTTGAATTAATTTCAAATAAAATTCAATAATTTTTATGCTTTTGTAATTTATAAATGAGTTGCGTCAAATCATACTCAAAGTTAGGTTTATTGTTTTGAACTAAAAAATTTTATTTAAATTTAATTTATTAATAATTTATTGAATTAAATTCGAGCTCTTCAAAAACTTTATTGGCTTATAAAAATCAAATAATTTTAATATTTATTTAATAATTTCATTATTGTTAATAAAAAAATTGTCAATAATCATTTTATATATTTAGAATTTATTTTCAATCTAATATGTGTTAATTATCTTCAATGTACCATTTCAATTTTATCAAATTTAAATTATATAATTTTTTTTGCTGCATATGATACTCCTAGTATTCAGTAGTTATAAAAATTTTGATTATTTTAAAATTCGAGTCAGGTGGACTCAAAAGGGTGAAAATTTTAATTATATAATTTTCTTTTAGAAATATCAAATGAAAGATTAATTTTAATAATAATATTACATGATTAATTGTATAAAATATTAACTTCTTGAACTGCTCATAAACTTCGAAACCGAATTTTAAGATAATCCAAATAATTTGATGGAATAAACTGAGTTTAAAACTATAATAAATTATTGAGCTCATAAGCCTGTTGAAATCAAGAAAGTTAAGGGGTGTGGGTGATTTGGTTTGAGATTTTGAGTAGATTAGGTTTTACATGTGAAACAAAACTGAACTTTTATAAGCTAATTAATTATTATTACAGTTAATCTCACCAAGATATATACATATATGATACATCCAAAATAAAAAAGAAAACAGAATCATCCTCATTTTGCATATTATATAGTGACATATGGATGTAAATAATGCTATTAAATTAATTTATGCTGTCCATTTGTCAATAAAATAAAAAATTTACCGCAGAAGTTTTTGAAAAAAAAATTGTCCCAACAAACATGAAATACATGCATCACTTGGAATCTTGTACATTGTTGATGTAACGATTAAATAAAAAAGGGTTGAAATCATGGACTAAACATCTGGTGATAAGATCAAATCTGAAAACATAGAAAGCTTTGTTATAGTGAATTTTATTGACTTTCTTAACATAAAAGGAGGAAAGCAACATGATAGTGCAAAAACATAAATAAATAATTACATAAATTAACATATTCAAAATAATTTTTGTTACATTTTCTTTCTAACATAAATGCTTAACGTAGTTTTTTTTCTTAAATATATAATAAAATAAGTAGAGATGGTGAGTCCTGTATTGACCGTTGGCCTACCATTCTCTAAGTAGGAGAAATTGCTTGTTAAAACAGTGAGGTAAAGAAAGCCATCTCCCATCTTACACCCACCATATGTCCCTATTCAAAAAGCCTTTCCCAACTGATTGATAACTGTCATTGCTACCTCAGCCGTTACCTTCATTTCTGAACTATGTACTCTTTCTTTCTATATCCTGACATCAACAAATTTAAAAATGGCATCTCTACAATGCCGCAATTTACAACAACATCAAACCAGGAAACTGGTTTCTTCATTTTCTAATCTACATTATCGGCTAAGAGTACGTACCAGTTCTTGCATATGAATCTGTTTCTTGACTGTTCACCTGTTTTACCTACTCCTGCAGCCACCATAAGTTTTCAGAATCACCAAGAGTTAGTTTTGAAACCAAGGAATCTCAAGTTCTTTCGCACCCTTACATGTTAACAAACAACCTTAGGAACTAGATTTCTTCTTGCACGAGTCTCTTAACCAAAAAGGATAACTACCATACAATACCAATATACAAGTTTTCTCAGCATAATGTTTAATTAAGATGGTAAAACTTCTAATTAAATTTTCTCCACATTTGATCGTCTGAACAAGACCGATGAGATTGGTAATCATTCTAATCAAGTCAAGCTCAAATGAACTAATTGGTACAGAAGATGGTCAATGTTTTTGCCGACACCTAATTGGTGGAAATCTTACATTATGCCATTTCACCTACCCACAGGAGCAAACACAGAAGATGTTATTTAGCGTAGCCATTGCTGATATCCCTTGCAAAAAAAAAAAGGGTCCTTTTCTGCTTGAGGTTTAAATGAAAAATGTTGGATATTTTCCTGGTTGATATGGAATGACATGACTCCTAGTCACCTAATTGATAACAAGGGTTTCTGGGTCCACAAGTTAACTAAACTTCTCAACTGTATTACTGCTGAAAGCTAGCTTCAGAAACATCTGAAAAGGTTTCCTTAGTTTCTTTAGCTTAACACAATAAGAGTACACCTAACTGCCAAAATAAGTATTACAAACATCCCATTGCCAATGTTTCTTGTTATTTATTTTTTTAATTCAATTATTTTCATTTCCTATCTTACAGATATCATGAATATCTCTCACCACCATCTTGACTTTTTCATAAGCATAAAATATAGTTCTTTGAAAATTTACTTGTGGAAAATAAGAAAAATAATGGGAAATGCTTCTTTGAGTACAACGCACTTTTTGAGCTTGTGGGTATTAGGTAGAAGACAGGGATGCAAATGTCAAAACTGTTGGCATAGACACATTCCTTCAAATGAATTTTTATACTAACCATGATGTAATACAGCACCTTTACATTCTCTAACAAAAACCGAATGCATTTTAATGTATGCTTTAAGGATCAAAGAATGTAACTTATCTTATTTGACAGTTTCAACAAATATTTGAGTCTTGAACTATCCATCAAAACAGTACACTTGAAGTTGATTTTTGCATAATAAACACATGCTTCCATCACAATAAGGTACTTTTCATAGAATATTATCTCCCACTATGAACTGAAGAAACAATTCTAGGCTGTCATTAACCTTCTGAAGATTTTAAACTAACCATTCAAAAAGTGTATTTGAAGGGGATGTTTAAAAAAATATGCACCTGCCATCATCAACAGGTGGTTATCAATAATATATAGCCCCCACCATGAGAATGAGAACCCACTATGATACTGAACGTATACATGAAGAAAAGATTTTCAAGTAGGAAAAAATATCAATAGCATCAAGAACAAATGCACTGAACCATTTCTTTCGGCTCAAGTGTCGATTGATGCAATAAACTCGGAAGTCCAAGTTGATTGCTACATTTTTTCATGTCTACATTTGATGATGGAGCCTTCATATAACAACCCTCTCTAAAAGACAACACAAAGAAAAAAGCAAAAAGAACCTTGAACACTACGCAAGTGCTGCAACAATTGTGGTATAGGCCACTAACATGATGACACAATGACTCTCCTTTAGTATATTCAAGAGCTTAAATTGTCAAAATCCAAGCAACAGTTCACTCCACAAAGTCAGAAATTATTATTTAATGTCTGCGTATAGACAAAGGGATATCGAAAAGCCTACTGTTCCTCACGATCTCTTATTTTGATTCATATTAGTCAAAAATAAATGATACCAAATGTCAACTGAAGAGTTATAATTGAAATACTTAGTGATGCATAATATCGTCTTTTATTATATACTTAGCAGTTGGTGATTAAAGAGGATTGCAATGCAACCAAATTTCTAGATGTACTGGATATTTTATAATCACAATAAACTATGACTGATTATGCTCACTTCCTAAGTTCAACACAAACACATCATCATTGGTCCATTCATGTGTTCAATAGTTAGCCATAAGAACATTTTAACATTCAGTCTCTGATCAGTAAATTTATGCTTACATTTTGAGTTGGAATTGAGACCTGAAGGCATCTGATGTTGAACTGAAATGAAAAGGGGAAGATTTAGAAGCACAAGGATAACAAAAATTTAAGTCAACAAAGAATTCATAAATCAATAGTACTAATAGAAACATATATAGACGCACTGAAATGCTGGACAAAAGGGACAACACTCAAAATCTTAGCCTGAGCCCAGGGATAACAAAGCTCTAGATTAATTTTGGGATATTCTAGGAACAGCACAATAGCAGATGCTTTTGATAACCTTTGGTTGTATGAACATTAGACTGTTCTGATTTTTTTTTTTTTTTATTTAAATGAAGGAGGCATACACAATTGTATTATATAGAACAGGTTCTATACTATACTCGCCCCCTATCCTACTCCTCTACCCTCACCCAAAATCCACTAAAGTAAGCCTTAGCCATGGAATCCAAAGGCTTGTGAGGTAGAGAGAGACCTTCCTTAGGTTCTCCTTCCTCACTTTTCTTTCCCATCAAGCCTCTTCAAGGCTTGAAGAGGCTTGCTATGGCTGATCAAGATGACTGACGAAAGGAGGAGAAAGGACAGATCACCTGCCAATCTGTAATCAAAGAACAGCATAAACTACATTTGGTTACAATCAAGAAGATAAGGCAGAGATTAGAGACTAATAGGGAAAGGTGGAAGGTTGGATGTGATAAGAGTATTAAAAAGGAAGAATATCAATGCTACTTATTTGTGTTAGACATGACCATACATCATGATTATAGTAATGGATTTTTTTTTTTTTTAGTTAATAGGGAGGTCATAAGACCTAAGTTTCGATGGACTGCACAACAGGGGGCAACCATTTCCTTTTAAATCAACGACAACAAGAATCGAACATTACATCTCAGGATGCCCTTGGAGAGAAGTTACCACTTAGACTACTCCCTTACTGGCATAGTAATGGGAATTTTGAAAAAGAACAAATTCTCTTAACCTTTTAGAGTTTCCATTTTGAAAAGGATTCTTTCTCTCTATTTATTTTTGGGACAGAAAGGAGGAAATTCTATGCATCTGCTTCCCTATTTTGTTTCTTTGATTCACATAAGTAACAGTTTCATTGGAAAAATAGAAATACTTTATAGGATACATTCCAATACTTAACATTGACCAAATGAGACAAACACAGATAAAAAAGGCAACACTAGGAATAAAGAATTAAATAAGCAATAAAGTCAGATCAACCATATGAAGAGATGAAGAAAATAATTGGGAGGTAGGATCAACTAGTTGAAAAATAGGACAAAGAAGAAGAAAAAGAAGAGTTTAGTAATAATTTTAAAAGAACGAGAGGCATATTTCCCAGCTGATGTGGAATAAACTTCACAGATAAAAAAAAAAAATAAAGCTTAGATCATAATGAAAAATATACAAGGGAGGAAACAAAGCCAAGAGAAGGATGGATCGTAAAGGAAAATATACAAGAGAGGGGGCAAACGCCAGAGGAATACAAGGATGAATCCCTGGGGAATACAAGGATAAGCTTCAAAAAGCATATGTAATATGCAATCTTCAAGACCCAATAAGTGGGAACATCATGTGGTTTCAATCACAATTCTGGAACAGGAAAAATCATGATTTTATAATGAGGCATTAAGACTTTAACATAAAGTGCTACATTTTAAAACATTAATATTGAGGTGTTATGCACTAAGAAGCTAGGTCATAAGATTAATTAGTAAAATTCTGATGTTCTTTGAAGAGGGACACATGTTGGAAACACAAAACTGAGACAAAATATGCTTTGACAAGGACGAAGTTTCTGCTGACAAATAGTATTCACACACACACACAAAGCAATACAAATTTTACAATAAAAAACCAACTATATATAATATAATAGAGGCTTGTGGTAGTTTTTAGAGTAATCTAGTAATTGATAGTTCAAACTTGAGCTGAAAGTTCCTCTCTCTTGTATGTCAATGAAAGAGGGCGTTGCATTACCGATTTCATCTAAGAGTCATATTCATCAGCTAAAGAATATAAATAAATTTTTCATATTCACGACGCTGAAAATCACTTTATCAGTGATATAGTCAAAATAATCTTCATTTGAGAAGGAATGAGAGTAGCAAGTAATTCATGTGAATTTCCTAATCAGTATAGTCATCCAAAACCATCTGCATATGGAGATGAGAATGAAATATATGTCCTATCAAATTTGCTTCTTTCCATCATCCAAAAATATATAAATCTTCATCAGTTTAAAGAGGAAAAAGAAAATTACAGATCCTAGACTGATAACCTGAATAAATCATATTTGTTTGTTAACTAAGCAATGTTTCACCGTGAACTTAAATCAAAGAATAAATTCCTAAATTTGAAGTGGAAAGATGGTAGAGAACTTAAATTAAGAGAGAAGAGAGATGAGCAGTACCATGTCCAGGGTTGGATGAAGACCAAGTGAATGAACATAATTCCAAATAATCAATTGATATCCTTGCTGGATTATAGTAGCAAAACCTGCAAAAAAGAAAATTAAATCCATTTGTTTCACAGACTAATTCTTGTGAAACAAATCCATCAGTATCATGTGTGGACTTGGAGAAACTCAAGGATGGGGATGGGAAGGCAACATCAATCCTATAATATAAGGTGTCAATCACGAATATTGCCTTAAGGCTTATACATGTGACAAAAAATAACAATTTCTTAAATGTAAATACTTCATTCTGCATTAAATGAGAACTGTATTTATCAACCACAAGATGAATCATTTATATCATTCAAGTCATAATAGAAAGCACAAAAGATCCAACCTCATGTTTCCACTGTTATAATATTCACTCACAGATTCTTAATCTATTGAAGAAGTAGTTAGGTATCAGATCAAAGCGACTAGCCTTACTTGAAGACATTATATTCAGAATCTTCATCTGCATATCTCCAGTTAGATACTTTGGATTAGAGCACCTGGATAGATTTGTTCATGGACTTAGCTGAAATAATCAAGATGGATAGCTCGCGGAACGTAGCACTAAAAATACAAATATAAAAGAATGAACGAAAGATAGAAAGCATGCAATTTACAGTTTTCATTTTAATTGTGTGAGTATGAACTATCATTCCATTATAATTGAAAACTACTCTTAGTTTCAAACAATGGGTTACACTTGTCCATGCTTTGTTTGGAACCAGCTCAGCCGATGTATACCAAGGATACAGTCTCTTCTTTTGTTAGTGTACAGCTACCAACAAAGGCATTTTATGCGAGTAATTTGGGTAACTTGTCTCTATCCTCTGGCAGATGATAACCACATGTAATTTCCTTGATGGTAAAGTAAGAACAAGCATTTCTAGAGCAAACAGTTAGAAAACATTAAAACCCAAAGGCTAATAATACACTTGAATAGAAACTAGGAGAAATTACAACATTTAGCATCTAAATAAATCAGGAAAAAAAAATAGAAAGATGACCCATGAAAAAGCTCAAAATCATTAATAAATTCCCGGCACAAAAGACAAAGCAAATCTCTTAGACTTATATAAGTTAATAAAAAATGAACAATTATGTCAAAATGGACCAGTTTTTTCACACCCTTTATAGTGCAGCTCCAGCTTCTAACATATAATATACTTGCAAGATGTCATCTTAGAATTTGGAATATGATATGGGTGTTTTACTAATGGCGGCTCCATTGCAAGCAAGTAAACCAAATTAGCATATTAGCTTGAATCATATTAAATACTACAAAATACTATGTACCCAGAAAAACACACACACAAATGGAGAATGCTAAGCTCCAAGAAATCAATGAGCAAATAATCTTTGTTTTTTTTTTTCACATTTCAAATGGAAAATAAACAAAAGAAAATCAGCAATTATTGCCAATGAAGTCACCTGTTTGTAGAAACGACGCCACTTTTGAGGTCTCTATCTGCTGATAATGCCAGAATTATCACTTCCAATTCCCTACTACATCAAGAAACTACATGAATTGAGGTTATATTCATCAATTGAAGAGCAAAAAGAGAGAGGGAGAGAGATTGTCTTCGGCTGCTTGCGTAATTCGTTGATGCGTTGAGAAATAAGCCGCCATGTCGCTCGTCTTTATACAGAAGTAGCTCCTGCATTTCACCAGTCTGTTTTCTAAAACAGAGCATTTTCGCGCCGTTTTTATGTTATTTTTGAGCGAGTGGTTTGCAAATTCATTTATGCTTCATGGAATAATTAATTTATGCCAATTATTTCACAAATTTAAAAATATTATAGCTTAAATTTATTTTATACCTTAAACAAAAAAAAAAAATACATTATTCATAAGAAAAATATTAGTGATTTTTAATTTCAAATAGTTGGTTCAAATAATTAATTAGCGAATTTATGTTTTAGTCTATTACTTATAATTTTATTTTTATGGGTAATATTTAAAATAATGTTCAATTAATTATAAGAGAATGAAAACAATGGAGGATGTAGCATAAAATTAAGACCCCGCATGCTTGGCCATCAGGCCAGGTGTTACAGGCCGTAAAAATTTTACAAAAAGGATCGTGCGGCACTTTTTTAGAACACCTTCTAATAAGTCAGCCTCAGAGACAGATTAATAATTTTGTAAGCACAAAAAAAAAAATAGATTAGTACCCGAGTCAAGATATGCAAAGTCAGCATAATAGCCCAATGGGCAAGAACAAGGCAACAAGCACAAACGCAATCGACAAGGCACACGATAAGAAAATAATGGGGCTACTTCTGTTATTCATCATAGAAAGCAATACATCGATTCAGACACTGTGCTCCCCAAGGTGTAGGCAGGGGGAACCTACCCAAAAGAAGTGCACACACCCAACATCTATAGTGCCTAGATCTCCGGCCCTAGGCCTTCGATGACTAGTCACTCCCCCCTAAAGAGTATAAGGAGCACAATGGCCTGTGGTAGGAGGAGACATCATAATGTTCCAGCCATCACTCCTCTATAATTACATAAAATAAATTAATTATGAAAAATCTAAAATACCCCTATGATTACCAAATGCTACCCCTAGACAAGCGACGGTCATTAAACTAGTAAGTTGTAAAGAATGGGAGACCTTGAAAACTTCAAAACGAACGCAGTTTTATAGTTCGCATTAAACGACGTTGTATCAGGACTTGCTAACCTAACCACTAAAAAAGTTAATTAGTTGTGATTTATAAAAAGATAAAAAAATTCTTGTCTACCGAAAGTATTATACCAAATGATCAAATGATTGAATGTGTAACACATATCTCAAGCCAATAAAAATAAAATTTTTACCATTATATTGTACATCTAACTATTGAATGTAATGCACTGAATATAGATAAATTTGAATAACTATACGAGCCAATAGTCTCAAAAACTGTTTTCAAAATATTTAAAGATGGAAAAATTTTAGTTATTTTGAATACTTTAAAATTTGTAACATATTATTTAAATATTTTATATTTAATTAATAAAAATAAAATATGTAATTATGTGTTATAAATTTGATTGTTAAGTATCATAAATTTGAAATAGTTCTTAAAATTTTGATCACATTTAAACTTCAACAAAAGTATTACAAGTTATTTTAAATTAGTTACCAAAGTTGGCAGATGCTCTTAACCTTCGAGAAGCCCTCAGCTGGATAAAAGACCATGGCTATTTTGGAGTCATTCTAGAATCAGATGCTTTAGTTTTGGTTCAAGCTATTAGAGATTCTGGTTCTGATCCTAGTTATTTCAGTGTTATTGTTGAAGATTGTAAATTTCTTCTAAGTGAGATTATAGAATGTTCTTTACATTTCGTTAGGAGGTCACCGAATGATGTAACTCACTTGTTAGCAAGAGCTTCACATTCCAAGTCTGATGCTAATTTTTGGGAGGATGCTCCCTCAGATTTTACTTGTAATGGTTTGGCCAGAGATCTGAGGCCTTAATCTACTGTCTTTCTTTAAAAAAAAAAAAAAAAATCTATTATCTTTCCTTAAAAAAAATGTTAAAAAATCAATTACTAGCAAAAAGGATTAACCACATTGAAATTTGAAAATTTGAAAAATTGAAAAATGGAAGTTTTGCTTTTGATGCCCTTATATTCACTTGTTTTGTGGGGGGATTCTAATTTTGTTTTTCAGCGTCTTCATTAACGCAAGACTTAGATAGAGCTAACCAAAAAAAAAAATTTGAAAAACTCGGATAAATGGACGAAAAAGTAGGATAACTTGCTAACACAATACGTTACTCATGTCTGCTATTTCAGCCAGGAAGTCACATATCAGGGTAGAATAGGCATGCTTAAGAATACATGCATAGACTGTATCAACCTGATTAATCCTTCAAGTATGAAATTGTTGCTAGAAAGATGAACTGAACTTCAAATTTAAAAGCCATCATATCTCTAGCAATGACAAAAAATTCTAAACTTCTATGGTCTATGTGCAAGAGCACCATGCAGCGTTCCAGTTCTATGATTCCTTGAACATTACTCATTTCTGTGACATCATATACCTCCTACTACTCATATAAAACATTCGTCTAATCTGCTTTTATGCAATTGAAATGCAGGATTAACCCATGTTCCACAGTTGCATTGCATGCCTGCCCAATTGAATGAACCTAAGCGTGCTTTGCAGCCTATGCACTGAAGCTTCTCTCCCACGAGGCCTTCTCCCACTAAACCTTCTTGTACTGATCATTTCAAAGTTTCAATTTAATTAGTATTGTACAGAGTAAAAAATACAGTACG
>CATIWM010061281.1:0-94552 GCA_949671775.1 Mallotus repandus
AAGAAAAAAGGAAGAGAAATGAAGGAACAAAAGAAAAACAAAAGCATAACTCAAGAGAGAAGGAAAAGAAGGTGAATAAAGAAGGGCGGTGATAGAGTATTCTAGAAGAGAAAAGGTACAGGGCTACTAAAAGGCAAAAGAAGGTGAGTTACTTTAAAACCCATTTGACGCTGCCGTTTAAGAAAGGAACCAAGGGCAGAATGGAAAATGCAACATTTGTTTCTCCACAGCAACAGGAAACGACGTCGTTTCCTTCGCTCGGGCTCCACCAACAACAGAAAAAAAGAGTCAGTGGCAAAGACGGAAATAAGGCAAAAATGAAGGGCAGCTATGTGAAGGAGAAAGACAGTGGCAATCACATAAATAAGCATGAAATCGAAGGGTAAGCCTAGCACTATAGATGAACAGGGAAATTTTTTTTCAACTTTATATATATACAAGGAAGTTCACCCATGCGCCACCCCGGATAATGGTAAAATACTTCGATTCTGATAATAATATGAAAAGAAAACTGAATATATAAAAGTCGTTCATAATAGATGAAGTATTATGCATTACATCGAAGTTTGATAAATGCAAATTGGCCAAATAAAAAAAATGCAAACAATTCATAATAAACATTTTAACAATCGAATATTGGAAATATTAAATGGAAAAACTTTGTGAATTTTAACATACAAATCAAAATATTTTATAATTATTTATAATACTATAATTGTATTTTATTTTATTTTATTTTGTATTACTATAATAATATATATATAATATATATAATATATATATATACAATATTGAAAAATTTAATATTTAAATTTGTCCCGGCTTCTCACTTCCCACTTTATTTTTATTATTTAATTTTACATTTTTCTTATTATAATTTGATATTGTAAAAAAATTTAAAATGTTAGAGTCGATTCCATGAGAAAATGCCCATAAAAACAAAGTATTACTTTGGAATCCCAATTTTTGTTTTTGAAATATAAAATAATATTCACCCTTTTTTTTTTTTTTTTTTGTGGATTTGCTGCTCTTGTCTTGGAGGAAGAAGAAGGATTCTTGAGCTAAATACATGGATGGTGTGGTGTGGTATACAGTTAGTGGCTTGCTCAAAGTAAAATGATAATTGCCAAAAAGCCAACCTTTTTTCATTTGTAACAATTGGGCTACTCTTGTCAAAAAAAAAAAAACAATTGGGCTACTAAAAGCAAAGGAAGGAGAATTTACACTGAAAGGGCTATAGAAGGGCAACAAAGCCACAACGTTTTCCTCACTATGCAATGCCAAAAAAAAAATTCCATCAAACGGCGTCGTTTTTCATAAGCTCAACCTGCACAGCAATGAAAAAGGAAGGGTCAGTGGCAGCCATGCAATTTCTTTAAAATAAGAGGGTGAAAGAACAAAGAACCAAACAGTGGCAATTTTATAAATTGTTCAAAATCGGATGTCAATCTAATTACTGTAAATGAACAGGAAAATTTTGTTTCAAGTTTATATATAAAAGGACAAATGGTCATCAATACCCTTCAACTTATATTCTCGGGTCACATAGGCTGAATTTAAACTTTTACAATAATTAAGTCTCAAAACTTCTATTTTTAGGCCTATTAAACCCAATTTTTTTAGAATTAGGCTCAATCATGATGGAGAATTAGAATTAGTTATGCCCAATTTTTTTTTTTTTATTATATAATAATTAAAATTTCAATTAATTATATATTTTGATTTATAGTGCATACTACGCGCACTGCAAGTCGAGATTTGGGTTTAATAGGCCTAAAAATAAAAATTTTAGGACTTAATTATTGTAAAAGTTTAAATTCATCTTATGAGATACGTGTATACAAGTTGAAGGATCGATATGATCATTTGTCTATATATATATATATATATATATATATATATAGATTGTAGAAATTTGTGTATCTTGCTTGCGGCCCAATCATAATAATCTGAAACATATAAAAGGAAAAAAAAAAGATTCAATTGGTCCTGTTGATCTTGATGCTGGTATAGTTTGATTAGAGATGGAAACGGAGAGCCAATTGGTGCGATTGTGCATAGAAGCAGCTTGTGAGAGCAAAGAATCAGTAGAAAAATGGAGGAGACAACGACGGACTTTAGAGCGCATCCCACCTCCTCTCGCCGACGCTCTTCTTCGCCGCCTCCATGACCGCCGCCTCCTTTTTCCTTCGTTGCTCGAGTAAAGTTTCCATCTTTTCAGTCTTCCAAATTAAACTTGAAATGTAATTTTATAGTGCAAGAATTCAATTTTCTTTGAGGCGAAGTAGTTCGGCTGAACTGAATTCTTGCAAAATTATGCCCCTTTTTCACATCATTTTATTTCCCTCCAGAATGCTCCCTTTTTAATAATGTTGAATTGGGTGTTTCAGGGTTTTCAAATACAGCGTAGAAGCTGTTGATCTGAGAGGTGAAAATGCAGTGGATGCAGAGTGGATGGCTTATTTAGGAGCATTTCGTTACTTGGGCTACTTGAATCTTTCTGATTGCCATAGAATTACTAATTCTGCCCTTTGGGCGTTAGCTGGTATTTAGCTCCTGATGCTACTTATATAGTTGATTTGAGTTGCTGAAAAATTTCTGCTTACATCTTTGGTTTTTTGTTTGGATTTTTAGGGCTGACTAGTTTGAGGGAATTGAATCTTTCAAGATGTGCGAAGGTTACTGATGCTGGCATTAAGCACCTTCTATCAATTCCCACATTGGAAATACTGCAGCTTTCACAAACTGGTTTGACTGTAAATGGCGTTGAGCTACTATCATCGCTTAAAAAGTTGTCTGTTTTGGATTTGGGTGGTTTGCCTGTCACTGATATGGCATTGAGTTCTCTCCAGGTACTTGTAAATCTTTAGATGCCTGCTTCTCGTATTTCTGTAGCTGATGGCAGAGGGGGAAAAAATGATTTGTGCCTCTAATTTTTTTTATCATTCTATCATAGTCATGTTGATTGTGTCAGATTGTAAAAAACGTCTGCTACGATGGTTATCAATCTATATAGGCTCAATCATGATGTCTCATTTTGTTTTCTTTAAATAATAGCCACTATTTCAGAGATATCATCATGGGTACTTTGAATTTTGAATGTCATTAATTCATCTGCCCATTACTAGTACAATATATATATATGATTGTAGCTCTGCTGGTTGATTTTCTAAATTGTTTATAGTCTGGAAGTTGCTTTATGAGGCTTCATTGTTAGTAATTCTCATGTTAAATGATCACAGTGTTTGCCATTCTTTTAGGTATTGACAAAGCTAGAGTACCTCGACCTTTGGGGAAGTAACATATCTAACAAAGGGGTTGCTGTTCTCCAAGTATTTCCCAAACTGAGCTTCCTCAATCTCGGTTGGACTTGTGTTACAAGGTTACCAAATATGCCATCTCTTGAAAGCTTAAACTTGAGTAACTGCATCATTGAGTCTGTATTTGAAGGTGATGGTGAGAAAGCAAGTTTAACTAAAGTTGTATTATCAGGAGCCACATTCCCAAATGAGGCCGAAGTGTTTTCTAATATAGAACCCAGCTTTCTGTCTTTCTTAGATGTGTCTAATTCATCTCTTCAAGGATTCTACTTCTTACCTAACATGAAAATGCTGGAACACTTGGATCTTAGCTCTAGCATAATCGGAGATGATTCAGTTGAGCTTGTTGCGTATATAGGAGCCAACTTGACACATTTAAATCTAAGCAAAACAAAAGTTACCTCTGCTGGATTAGCAATTTTGGCTGAGCACGTCCCCAAGCTTGAATATTTGTCACTATCTCATGCTCCAGTCGATGATTTGTCCCTCACGTACATTGGCTTGATGTCATCACTTAAGGTTGTTGATTTGAGCAATACAAATATTAAAGGTGCGACAACTTAACTTGAACTTGTTTTAATTTTCATTTCGCTAGACTTTGGATTCTAATACTAGCATGCAATTAAACCTTTGGGCATGTCATTGTGTATTCTTGAACTTTTATACTCATGGTTTTAATACTCTTCTTTCAGGTTTCATTCACCAGGTGGGTGTAGATACAAATATGATTCCCTCACTGAAAGCTTTGCAGGGGCTCACAGGCTTGCAGAGATTAAATTTGGAGCATACCCAGGTCAGGGATGCAGCCCTGGCTACTGTATCAGGCTTCCAAGAGTTGAGCCATTTATCTCTCAGAAGTGCTTCCCTTACGGATGAGACACTTTACCATTTGTCTTCTCTGCCAAAGCTGACAAATCTCAACATTTGTGATGCTGTGTTGACTGATTGCCTAGATTTATTCAGACCTCCAGGGACACTGAAAATGCTAGACCTGAGGGGTTGTTGGCTCTTGACTGAGGAGGCCATCTCGTCATTTTGTAAGAAATATCCAGCAATTGAAGTGAGGCATGAATTGCGTAGTGTGTCTTCATCAGATCAAAGTAGCTCTAATCGTCCATCTCCATCATGCATGCTTTCAAGACCTCCACAAGTGAACAAGAGGCAGGGAAAGATGCCCGTGTCTCAACATTTTATAGGTATGTATATTTGTCTCTCACAGACTAGGTCAAAATATTTATTGCAATAGTTGGCTACATTCTTAAGTGATTCCAGTTTCATATAGTATATTCCATTCATTTTGTGATACAGATCAAAGATTGAAGTATAGCAAAGAAGAATTACTTGCATTACAATACCAATCTTTATCTCTTGTGCCTCCTCATGGAAGACGTCTTAGCAATGCTTAAGATGCTACCTGAGAAAATAGAGAAGAAAAGAAGAGAAGAGTGGATGAAGACTGAATTATAATCAGCTTAATTATTCCCTCAAGCCTGATGAGGTTTTTTATACTAATTCCTTAATACATAATAGGAAATAAAATAAAGTATTTAAAGCATACATTTGCAGCATATTTACATTGATTTTAGCCTAAGATTATGCAGTCTAATTAAAATTATGCCTGAAATCAAGGAGGTGATATCTCAACTCTTCCACTCAAGCTGGAGCATACATATCGTATGCTCCTAGCTTGTTACAGATATATTCAATTCGCAGTCTTTTTAGAGCTTTGGTCAAAATGTCTGCCAACTGATCGTTTGAATTCACAAAATTAGTAATAATGCAACCGGACTTAATCTTCTGTCTGATGAAATGACAATCTATCTCTATGTGCTTTGTCCTTTCATGGAAAACTGGATTTGAAGCGACATGTAGTGCTACTTGATTATCACAAATCAATGTCATTTGACTGGCATCTCCACACCTTAATTCTTGAAGCAACTGTTTTAACCAAACGAGTTCACAAGTAACTAAGGCCATGGCTTGATATTCTGCTTCTGTACTTGATCTTGCTACATCGTGCTTTTTGCCTTTCCAAGATATTAGATTTCCTTCAATAAAGACACAATATCCTGAAGTGGATCGCCTATTTGGAGGAGAGCCTGCCCAATCAACATCTGAATACCCAACAATTTGTATGTGTCCTCTGTCTTCATATAACAAACCTTGTCCTGGAGCTCCTTTAATATATCTAAGGATGCGTATCACTACATTCTAATGGCTGTCACATGGGGCTTGAAGAAATTGACCCACCACACTAATTGCAAAGGAAATATGTGGGCGATTGATAGGTGAGATAGTTGAGTTTTCCAACCAATCTTCAATATTGTCCAGGATCTTTTAATGGCTCCCCCTGTCTTGGAACAAGTTTAACATTCGGATCCATAGGAGTTTCCACGGGTTTGCAATCCAACATTCTTGTCTCTTCCAGAATGTCTAAGACATATTTCCTTTGTGAAATAGCAATGCCTGTATTTGACTGTGCTACCTCAATGCCCAAAAAATACTTTAACTTCCCTAAGTCTTTAGTCTAAAAGTGATTGAAGAGATGTTGCTTGAGTTGATTGATTCCTTCACGGTCATCACCTGTTACGGCAATATCATTTACATATACTACTAAGTAAATACATTTGTCATGAGTTGTATGTCGATAAATTACTGAGTGATCTGCCTCACTCCTATGCATTCCAAAGTCTTGAAAAATTGTACTAAATTGCCCAAACCATGCCCTTGGGGATTGTTTCAAACCATAAAGAGATTTCCGCAGTCAACAAACAAGCCCAGACTCCCCCTGAGCAACATAACTTGGTGGTTGCTCCATATAAACTTCTTCTGTCAATTTTCCATGTAAGAAGGCATTTTTAATGTCCAGTTGAAAAATACTCCAGTGGTGCATGGCAGTAAGGGAAATAAGTAGTCGAACAGAGGCAATCTTGGCTACTAGGGAGAAGGTATCTCCATAATTAAGGCCAGAAACTTGAGTGTATCCTTTTGCAACCAGACGAGCTTTCAAACGGTCTATATTGCCATCAGGACCAACTTTCACTATATAAACCCATCGACAACCAATGATAGATTTTTCAGATGGTAATAGAACTAGTTCCCAAGTATTATTAGCATTAAGAGCAATCATTTCCTTAACCATAGCCTGTTGCTAACCAGGATGTGCCTGTGCTTCACTAACAGGTTTCAAAATAGGCACAGTAGATAAATGAAAAACAAAAGCATAATATGAAGTTGACAAACGATGATAACTCAAAAAGTTGTAAATGGGATGAGGATTACGGGAAGAACGAATACCTTTTCTAATGGCAATAGGTAGAGTGGGTTCTTCTAATTGAGGCATGACCGGTGTTGGAGAAGTTGGCAGTGTAGGAGAGGAGTCATTTGGAGTATCAATCTGGTCTGCACCTGCAAAAGGAACATCAAGAGTAGGCATAGAAGATCGCCTAGAGTAGACTTGTAGTGGTTTGGGAGCCGGTATATGTAGTAGAAGGGTTGAGGATAGGAATTGGTAGAGCTTCTATTATGCCTATTTGGGATGTCCGAAAAAGGTTACATCTGCTAAGATAAAATATTTATTTGTTGTTGGATCATAACATTTGTAACCCTTATGTAGGTGAGAATACCCTAAGAAGACACACTTAATAGATTTGGGCTGAAGCTTATCCTTACCAGGAGTATGATTATGAACAAAACAAGTGCACCTAAACACACGTGTAGAGAGAGGGTAAGATGGGTGACCTGGGAACAAGATAGAATGAGGACTTTTATGTTGCAAAACTAAATAAGGCATTCGGTTGATTAGATAACATATAGTTAGGACAACATCGCCCCAAAAACGAAGTGGTCCATTATGATGGATGAGCATGGTTTGAGCTGTTTCAATGAGATGTCGATTCTTTCTTTCAGCCACACTATTTTGTTGAGGGGTATATGCACAAGAAGATTGGTGAATAATTCCTCGAGAAGTCATGAATTCCTAAAAAGGAAGAGATATATATTCTCGTGCATTGTCACTGCGTAAAATTTTAATTGAGACACTAAATTGATTCTAAATTTCAGCACAAAAGTTTTGGAAAAACTTAAACAACTCAGATCTAAATTTTAAAAGTTTCAACCAAGTGTAACGAGAATAGTCATCAATAAAAGTAATAAAGTAATGAAAACCCAAGTTTGTACTAACCGACTTGGACCCTAAATATCAGAGTGAACAACATCAAACGTAAAAGAGGCTCTATTATTCAATTTCTTAGGAAAAGAACTATGAGTATGTTTCCCAAGTTGACACAATTCACATTCAATGGAAGATAGTTTTGAAACACCAGGAACCATCTTTTGAAGTTTGGAAAGACTAGGATGCGGTGATGAAGAAGATGAACTGAAGGAGTAGAAGTAAAGGCAGTCAGAGTGATAGGGCAAGCAATATAATATAATCCATTTGACTTATGACCTTCGCCAATCATCTTCCCCATATTCCGGTCCTGCACAGAAATAGAATGAGGGTCAAAGATTACTCTGCAATTAAGTTTTTTGGAGAGTTTACTAATGGAAATTAAATTGTAAGGACATTCTGGAGCATATAAGACGGAGACTAAAGGAATAGAAGAGAGAGGTTTACTTTCTCCTACTCCTTTAATCATCATTTGTGATCCATTAGCCAAGGTGATTGTAGAGGAAACAAATGGAGAGTGGAGAGCAAAGAAAAGGTTTTTATTAACAAAAATGTTATCAGAACCAGCAGAATCAAATATCCAAGATCCATTATGTGATGATCATGCTAGGCAAGCAAAAGAATTACCCGGTTGAGCAACAGAAACCATGGAAGAAGATGACTGTTGTTTTGAGGCTTGATACTTCAAATATTCATCATAATGATCCCCGGATAATGTAACCAAATTGGATCCCTAAGATTGAGCAGTTGGTAGAGGAAGAATCCCATCTCTTTGAAATTGAGCCACATGAGTCGTAGATCGATTATTCTGAGTATTCCTTGGAGGTCGACTATGAAGGGCCCAACAAGTGTCACGTGTATGACCACCCTTATCACAATGGGTATAGTGATATCTGGAGCCTTTACCTTTCCCTTTTTGATTATCTCCTTACTGACTATTTTTCTGTATGGCTAGCATAGGTGACTCAATTTCAGTCTGTGTGGAGGAGATACGAAGTAAACGAGCAAATGTTTCATTAAAAGTAGGAATGTCTAGACTGGCAAGAATCTGATCTTGCATTGAAGACAAATTTGCTCGAAGCCCTATCAAGGTTAACACCATAAAAAATTTGTCTCGCTGGTTCTCCTGCTCAGTAATATTATCAAAAAGAGGCATGAGAGAATTAAATTCATCTTTTAGTGTTTCAACTTGGCCTAAATAACTAGCCATATCTTATAAATACGTTGAATATCATTAGTATATAATGACTTAGCCTTATTTCAAACTTTGTAATATGTTTTGCAAGACTGAAAAAGAGTCAATAACTTCGGCTCCAAAGAGTGCCACAATAAACTATATAATTGTGCATCAATCTTAATCCATGCAGCCTTATTCTTTTCTTCAATATTAGTGGCATTGTTAACTAAGTGGTCACTATATCCTTGTCCCATAAACCATAATTCAACAGATGCTGCCCATGAAATATAATTATAACTGTCTTGTAATTTGACAGTAGTACTGATAAATGGGAACCAAAAATAGATGAGAAAAAGGGTTTTAGAGCACCTGAAATGTCTGCCATTTTTGAAGGAGCTGAAAAGAATTGGGTTTTAAGGCACCTAGAATGTTGCTTAGAGAATACAACCTTCTAAAAGAGTCAAACTAGAAAATAAAATATTGTTGTTTACTGGGTAGCAGCAGAAAAACTGTTGAAAAAAAAGATCTTCTGCTCATAAGGCAGATGTGAAAAAAAAATTATGAGCCAAACCCTAAGGCTCTGATACCATGAGAAAATAGAGAAGAAAAGAAGAGAAGAGAGGATGAAGACTGAATTATAATCAGCTTGATTATTCCCTCAAGCCTAATGGGGTTTTTTATACTAATTCTTTAATACATAATAGCAAATAAAATCAAGTATTTAAAGCACACATTTACAACATATTTACATTGATTTTAGCCTAAGATTATGCAGCCTAATTATAGAAATTATGCCTAAAATCAAGGAGGTGATATCTCAACACTACCTAACAAGAAGGATTTGTTGTCATTGGGTTATTAGCTTCACTGGTTAGGAACCTGACCAAATATTAGAGTTTTTTTTTCTTTTTTTTCCCTTTCTTCATAGGGTGATTTGTCTTCAGTTAAGCACATTTATTGTTGGCCTCTAACAATTACAGTGAAAAATAAAAATGATGTTAGAGAATACCGCACAAGCAGTGCTTTATCTTCTTTTGGAAGGTCAAGATAATGAAATTAGAGAAAGGCAAATAGTTGGGACATAATCCTACAGAATGTGACCATTTGGTTCCATGAAATTTTCTTTATGAGAGGATTAAAAAGTTGATCTTAAAAGAAAAGTTAAGAATTTAATTACAAAGAGACCTTCAAAAGTTAAGAATTTAATTAAAATGAGACCTTCTTCACTACTTACGGTGTGTATCAAGACCTGCAGGAGAGAAAGATTTGTTGGGTGGGGTGGTATGCTCTTATGCATAGTAAAAGCTAAGTTGGGTTGGGATTCTGTGAGCTGGATTTGTTTAACTTAGCCTTTCTAGCCAAACAGAGTTAGAGAATTCTTATGAACACGGAATCTTTACCAGCAAAAGTTCTTAAAAGCATTTACTTCCTGGCCTCCTCATTTCTTATTGCTCAAAAGGGGCCTCGGCTTTTATGGGTTTAGAATAGCTTACTATTGGGTCAAGATGTCCTTGATAGAGGCTGTCGTTGGAATGTTTCATTTGGTAACTCTATTAGAATTTGGGATGACAAGTGGGTTCCAAGTTTGCCTCAGTTTAGTATCCAATCTTCCCCTCCTGTAAATAATCAAGTTTTTCTTGTTCGAGACTTGGTAAATCAACAATATGGAGTTTGGAAGGTGAATTTACTTCGTCATTTATTCCATCTAGTGGAAGTTGAGGCTATCCTTCAAATTCCAGTTATAAGGATTGGCAGTGAAGTTGGTCTTGTGTGGCACTTTGATAAAAGAAGCTCTTACTTTGTGAGATCGGGTTACTATTTATTGAAGGAAAAGAGAGTAGCTACTAGAAGTACTTTAAACCCCTTAAGCTCAACTAGGAATCCCTGGAAAGCTGTTTGGAGCCTTAGAGTCCAACCCAAAGTAAAAGTCTTCTTGTGGAGGTGCTTGAGAAATGCTCTTCCTACAGGGGTCAATTCGATAAGAAAGGGCTGTGAGATCTCGTCCATTTGCCAAATCTACAATTCTCATGAAGAAACAATTGAGCATGCTATTTTCTTATGTCCTAAAGCTCAAGCGATTTGGTTTGGCACCTCTCTGTCTTTTAGGCCAACTGAAGAGAACCTAGATTCAATTAGTGCCTGGTGACAAAATATGGTTCATCATGTTAGTAGTTATAAAAATGATTATTGTCTCAAGATTGTAGCTATCACTTGCTGGCAAATTTGGAGGCATAGAAATGAGGAATTATTTACATCTAACATCGACAACCGCATACGATGCTCGAGAAAATCAATGTGTTGGTGCAAGAGTGGATGAAATTTTACATTCACTATAACTACCCAAGTAAGAATATTAATAGAGAACGAGCCAAGTGGAGCAGACCCGAAGGTAATCAATACAAGATCAATTGTGATGCTAGCTTTGTTCATTTTCAAAAGGAAGGGCGGATAACTATGGTGGCTAGGAATGAACAAGGAGTTATTGTTGAAGCCATGGTAAAAAAAAATCAAGTGTACATCTGTAGATCTGGCTGAGGCTAGTGCTATTAAGGAAGCTTGTTTGTTTGTGAAGTATCATCAGCTAAGGAACTCCATCATTAAGTCAGACGCAAAGGTAGTCATTGAAGCAATCAATGCAGCTATAGATGGTGGTCTAAGTATGGTGAAATGGGAGTTTAGGACAATAGTTGAAAGCATACTGAAGAACTTTGCTGAAGAATTACTTCAGTTGGGAACCAAATTTCAATTTGTCCCAAGAGAAGCCAACAGAGTGGTGGATTGATTGTCCAAGAGTGATTTTTTGCTTCGACAGTGAGATGTGTGAAGTAACATCCCGCGAAACTGTCTAACTTATTGTTAGCAGATGCCTTGGATTAACCTTGTTTTAGGTTGTGCTTTTCTATTTTGGTTTTGTTTGGTATTCTTCCTTTGGTTCTGATTTCTCAACTTCTTGTTTTGCAAGCTGTGTTTTTTAGTGGTAGCTACTCTAGCTTCCCCGCTTAGGCTGATCTTTGGTGTTGGATTAGCCCTGATTTTGTGCTCTGTATCTTTGTTATTTCCTGTTTCAATGAAGTTTTGATTCCCAAAAAAAATTATAGGTATTAGGTATTGATAGAAAAGGAATTTTTTTAATAAAGAAAAGAAATCTCTCCATTAAGTTACATAAAAGTACATAGTCATAACAATAGTAAGAGCCATATGTCACAAATTTCACATTGGAAAGTTGTGGGGGAGATCTTGGACTTATAATCGTGGGCATTGCACATCCTAATAGATTAGTCTTTTGGGGAAAAGGTAATGGCCCCATGAAAAGTGGTATCAAAGCCAACCCTACTCCTCTCTAATGTGGGGCCCTCACAAGAGATACCAGGGCAAGATAGGAAACCACCGGAGTATTAGAGCAACGGGTTAGTCCTTAGGTACCCACCCTCTGACACGTATGGAGCCGGTGCAACTAGGGCATTGCACAATCGAGTAGGGTAGAATGTCACAAATCCCACATTGGGGAGAAGGTAATGGCCCCGTGACACATGGCTCTATACAATAAAGCATTGGAACTTGTACATTTGCAAATTACAAGGTTAATTGCATATTACAAAATTTTACATTAAATTTTATTTTAAATTTGTATCTTTTTTATTACAAAATATTGATTTTAATTATATAGAGAAGTCATCCAATATAATTCTGACTAATTTAGATAATATGGCACACCAAATTTACCACATCACAATTCAACTCAATAAAAATTGTCGTATCATATTATCACACCACTTTCTCCGTAAGATTGTTAATCATAATTTTACTTTACTTTTTTAAAGAATGTGAGACATGATAATTTTTGTTGAGTTAGACTATAACGTGACAATTTTAGTGTGTCACGTCATCTAAATTAATTAAAATTATTTTTGGTAACTTCCCTTGTGATTAAAATCAATATTTTGTAACAAAAAAAAAATACAAATTAAAGTTATGGAATCAAAAGAAAATTTAATATAAAGTTTGATAACATATGATATAATTTATTTGTAAATAGCACTATACATAATGATTAATTAATGATTGTAAATACCTGCCACAGGCATTGAAGGGTTTCGGATTCGAGATCCAATGCCTCCATGTTGGTGTTCCCCCCTCCCTCATAAATGTATGACCAAAAAACAAACTAACAGTTTCTAATTTTATTTATATAAATATATAAATTTTTAATTTCATTTGTATAAATATATATGTGTACCATAGCAAAAGCTAATTAAAAATATTAGTGTTATTTTATCTAAAAATGTGTAAAAAATTTTAATTCAATAACATCCTATTTTACTTATTTTAAAATGACATTTTTTTTGAAAAAATAAAATGATACAAAAATTGATATAGACAATTTTATAAGAAATATTTTATTTCTTTTGTAAATAAGAAGATGAGTGTATACGAATTGATATATATTAATTAAAAAAAAAACGAATTCTATAAGGATTTCAAAGAATATAGACAATTTTATAAGAAATATTTTATTTCTTTTATAAATAAGAAGATGAGTGTACACGAATTGATATATATTAATAAAAAAAACGAATTCTATAAGGATCTCAAAGAAGCCACAATGGAAGCACCCAGAGAACGATTATGCATGGTTTATCAGAATGACGAATTATACATGTAATAAGTAATATTAATTAGTCATCATTTAACAAAATTTGGTTAAAATATAAATTCACTTGGTATCTTTGCGCCTGGTGCTCTCACATCGTGAGAATATGCTGGTTTTGGATGCAGAAACCAGCAATTAACCTTAGAGATGTGCAGTGATCGAGCATAATAATATGTTCATTCATGTATCTGCTTCAGACAACATCCGTCTGTTGCCTCAAAGTAATAAACCAAATTCATGACCATGAAATTTTCCAAAGTTTCAATGATGTCTTGGCTATTTAAGACACATGAGACTCTCCAGCAACAGCATGCAACTTAACATTAATTGCTGGGGCGTTTCTAAATACTTCAAAAGATTAAATGTTGTTGTACGTGTAGATGAACTTTTGTTTGTATGTATTTATTTACTTTGGTCCACAAATAGCAAATGCATACTTACGAGAATAACCATATGTACAGCCACTAAAAAATAAATATATATAATTTATAAAGAAAAAATGCAACAACTAGTACGGCATTGCTGAATAGCATACAACCATTGAGATGCTTCTTCCCTTTTCTTAGAACTTTTCAGGCACTCGGTTTGCTTGCACTTTTGTACATGTTGTCAATAGCATTCTGCACGTAGAACTTTGGGGTCAGTACTATTGCACATAGACCATAGTCAGATCTAAATATGTCAAGAAGAGGAAAAGGCTAACTTGAGAATCCAATAGTATCAATGAAGAGGAGCTACCTGATAGTATTTGAGCAACTGAGGCCTCCTTTTCTTATACGTGGGAGTGAGGAGATCGCGTTCTAGGTCGAATGGCTCAGGATCAAGGTGAACAGCTTTTATAAGTTCAAAGCCTTTTAGCTGCCAAAAGTAACAAGTCAATAATGTAAATTTTAGATGGTGAAACTGTTCCATAAACAATTAATGTATAAGTACTAAACGCAAGTAGGTAGGAACCTTTTTTTCTTTGCCAGTCTTTGAGAGCTCTCCAATTATGAAATCTTTTGCCTTTGGATTTTCACAAAGGGAGTTAAAGTCGCCATCCACACCATTCTCTTGTGCCCAATGTTCAAGAGCTTCCTTGTTGGGGTTAACAACAGCAACAAGGAATGATTCAAAGCTGTTTCCATAAACCCATATCTGAAATAGACAGGATAATCATTTGAGTAGATCAATGCATGTTGCATATCAAGCGGGCAATGAACAAGACATAAAGAAGCTATATTCTAGGTAAAGAAAAAAATATTAATTAGGTTGGCTACAGAAGTTGCTGGCAGAAGAGAACTGACAGCCTGTAATTGATCTAGTCAAATCATCAAAACTATCTTTGTAGGTCTGTATACCTCTCCATGCATATATCTTGGGAGGACATGGAACAGACTTCAGCCACCATGCGGCAGCCAAAGAACAGAATATACAGCAATATAATTGAAACTAATATATCTAAAGCATCAGAAATGCATACCGAATCAACAGCAGAAGAAAGACCATAAATATTCTCCAAGTTCTCAACTGCAACATATTCTCCTTGTGAAAGTTTAAATATGTTCTTCTTACGGTCAATAATTTTCAAGCTCCCATCCGGTTGCCATTCCCCAACATCACCTGATACGAAGAACAACTTGAACAAAGTGAGCTATGAAGTAAGCTAAAAGAAAAAATGAAATTTACAAAGAAATACAACAGGCAAACCTGTGTGGAACCATCCATCAATCAGGACCTCCTTGGTGAGGTCCTCTCGTTTGTAGTAACCAGAAAAGAGAGTCTTCCCCCTGACACAAATTTCTCCACGTGGTTTGCTTGAAAGAGCATCATAACCCATTTCGGGAACAGATTCTAGACATACATCCACATTTGGCACAGGGGGGCCCACTGTGCCAAGCATTGAAATTTCATTAGGTAATGAGACAAAAGTGCCAGCACAGGTTTCTGTCAGACCTATAACCACAAAAACAAAATCATCTAAGTCCTCATTGGATTAAGTTATAATCAAGAGGTATATGCTAAAAAAGGAAAGTGAAAAATTGAACAGGAAATAAAAGCCCAACAGCAAACAATATTGATAGCACACCATATCCTTGCAAAACATGAGCACATGAGACCACACGCAAGAAAGCTTCTACATGGACAGCAAGAGGTGCAGCTCCAGATAAAATAAGTCGTACATTTCCTCCCAACCCTTGTTTTACCTAAGGAAGGAAAATCAAAAAAAAATATGAAGCAGCAACCAGGACTTGCTTAAACCTGAGGCAAAGTTTGGTTTCAGGGAGTGGTAAAAAAGAAGAATCACCTTATCAAAGACGATTTTGTCAGAAAGTGGCGATGCCTGATTATGTGGTAGCCCCCTATTCATACACCTTAGTTTGCTACATTAAAGGTTGAGAAGCATTAGAACATATAGCAAACAAAATAATAAAAATGAAAGATAGAAAAGCTCGAGAGATAAGCTCAAGTGCATAAAAAAAGCATACAAAGTAAGTAGGAAATAAAAATGAGAAAAATGAGTAGAAGTAGAAATATTGACTAAAGAAACTTGCAAAATTCAAAATTTTTTAATATGTTAAAAGCATATAGAGAAACAGAACTTACTATGCATACGCTATATTGAATAATTTGTTCTTTAAGAAGCCTCCTGAAGCCACCTTCTGTGTTAAACCTGAAAATGTGCACAGCAATTACGCAAATGTCGGAGTTGGAGGAGACATAAAATAACCATGCTTTCTATTTTGATATAATTGCATTGAAAAAGAAGACATTAAAGATTAAGTTGTCACAGTTCTTGGAATTTTGGAATACAAGCATCATAGTGTTGGCATCTCAAGGAACAGGAAAACTATCTTGGGTTAGAAGTATGAGCCTGTGACCTAAGATTAATTTCAAACCAGGAGCCCTCCAGTCAGCAATCACCATTGCTCCATGGTGACCCCTTTGGATAAATCTGGGACACCAAAAATGGCTCACAAACTCAACAAAAGAATAAAACAGGCCAATTTCAATTCACAATGAGAAGTTATTCATTAAAAAAATTGAAACTTGGAGGTTCTGCGCACCAAACAAGCATAAATCAGGGGCCTTTTTCCAAAGATTCAGGTTCTCTCCATATTTATTTCAAAAGCATACAAAAAACTTGAAGACAAGAAAAATAATTAGAAGGTAAAAAATAAAAGAAAGTTAACCTGAATGTATTCTATCTAATACACGGGGAACGGCACAGAAAATAGATGGTTTGAGCTCCCCAATGTCTTCAATTAATAATTTGACATCCTGAAAAGAAAAAGAAAAAAGAATTTACTGTCAGGAAGTTTTACTTAAGAGAGACTAATTACAACCAATTTCACAAGTGGCAGAAATATGTTGTCACCAAGGTGCCAGAAACTGCAACGATGATGTTTTCTCTGCTAATGGAAAAGAAGTTAGTGGTTTTGCATTCAAGCTTACCCCTCGCCAGAACCCTATAGAAGCACCATGAGAAATAAATAACTCCTCAATCACCCGATCAAAGATATGTGCAAGAGGAAGGTATGAAAGATATATATCCTTTGCAGTCAACTGTAAATTTTCACATACAAGAAAAGGTCAAATAAGAAGTCAAGCTAAATATAGTTTTAGAAAAAATAATCAGACAAATTAATCGGCTAATATATAATCTGAAGAACAGTTTAAGCTCTATATGGTAGCATCAACTTTATTATTCAGGTCTTTGACGCTATCCAAAATAAAAGGAGAAGGAGATAACCTCTTCATTCACACGCTCAAGTAGTCTTTTCACCCCTGCTATAAGGGTCACAATGCTCTCATTTGAAATCAGTACTCCCTTTGGATCACCAGTCGTCCCGCTGGTATACATTATTGTGCAGATATCACTTTTCTTTTTCTCTGGCAGATCATGTTGTTTATTCTCCCCCTAACAGACATAAAGGCTTTGACTCACTAGTTGTCCCATTAAAGCATAAATGAGAATCAATAACAGTAAACAAAATATCCAAACAAAAATGGGGGAATTGGCAAAAGGAGAACAACAAAGGAAGAAATAGCAACTTCAACGGTTCATGAATGTTCCCAGGCATCAGACAAATGATTCCTACCAAACTAATATAAAACCCAATCGATGTTGGGTAGAATCTTTCCATGAACAGGTAAATAGCATTACACCATTTTCCTGAAAATCAAGGGCGTAAAATCCATCTCATAACTAATAATGATC
Source organism: Mallotus repandus (assembly GCA_949671775.1). Classification (NCBI taxonomy): domain Eukaryota; kingdom Viridiplantae; phylum Streptophyta; class Magnoliopsida; order Malpighiales; family Euphorbiaceae; genus Mallotus; species Mallotus repandus. The sequence continues at coordinate 17,521 of CATIWM010061281.1, forward strand.
ATTTCCAGGTAATTCTGGTGCATGCTTTGAAATGCATTTTCAAGATCAATTTTTTTCTATTTTTCAAGGCAAACAAAAGGAGAAAAGAATAAAAAAAAAAAAAGCAACTTACCAGTTTCAAAAATTCCTCCCAAGAATACGCAGCTAAACCATGCTTCTCAATCGCCTCTCTTTGATCAGGTGCAACATTGCCAAAGCTCACAATTGCTACAAATGAAACATGCACAATCTCATCTAGGTGAAAAATGCAAAAAAGAGAAATCTTTAATTAAGATCAACTTACTTTTTACATAGCGTGCTGCATTTGGAAATGTTTTTAATAGCTGAAAGAAAAGAAGTAAACTAAAGGTCAGTAAAGAGCAAAGAGCAAAAAATTCCTAAATACTTGCACAGGCCTGAATGTCACATATATTCAATAAAATAAAATACAAATTCCAAAACAAAATTTACAAAATAATGCGGATCACTTGTCCAACTGATATTTAACCTATTCTTCTAATTTGAATTCATAATTAAGATGAAAAGCTTCCCAGAATTTTCTCATGGTACATTCAAGTGCAAATACATATCACATATACCTCAGGAATTTTCTTTTCTTCTACAAAAGCAATTGAGACCTCTGCATGGCATATGATATACTCCACAGCACCAGCACCTAAAACATAAATTAGAGGATTAGAGGAATAGAGGAATAGAGGGGGTAAACCCTAAATTTTTCTTTATAGCCAGAGAGGTTCAAAGTTAGCATTTATGAAATGGATGAATTGCAAAAAGAAATATGAACAAGCTGTATTGGTCCTAATCCAACATATACCATCCTGAAATTCTATAAGATGTTCATTAACCGGAGAGCAGATGATAATCATTTCAAAATGTATATGCTTGCATTTCAATGCTTAAGAAATGCCCATACCTAAAGTGTCGTATAAAGGAACACAATAAAGCCCATGAGCATTGCAGGCCTGCAACAAATTGCAGCATTAACATATAAGAAACAAAAAAGCAAAAGTAAAGTGCACAAATTTAGAAACAAGAAAATGAACCAGCAAATTAAACACGACAATGATTCTCACCACATTAGTCAAGCAAATTTATCAGATGGTACAAAGGGCATTAAACAACTTTGATGTAAATAATCAAAATAAACGTGTATGTTTTCTGTTTCAGACTAAAAAGGTCCATTATTTCACCTCTTCTAAATAAGTAGCTCAGACAAATTTGTGGCTAATCATATCGTCCTAAACCCATAGATAAAAATACTGAGGAGAAGCCAGCATGGATAGACTGAGCGCAATGGATTAGAAGTTAATGACAGAGAGGTGAAAAATCCATCAGAATCATCTGAGCAGGAGAATTTATTCAACCCCACCCCACACCGAACTTCTCCAGTCTTTATCTTTCTGAATCATTATTTAACTATGCAATAATTTATGTATTTTCAACATATCAAATAAAAAAAAAAGGAAGGGGAGGAAGTGCGCAAGATACCTCCATGCTCATTATCCACTCTGGGCAATTAGCACCATAAATACCACATTTCTCTCCCTGTAAATCAGAATCGTCAATTAGAATCAGGGAGCAAATCTTGGTCACAGACAAAATTCAAGCTTTGGTAACTAAATCAGATGAGGATTTTACCGGTTGAACACCACGACTCCTAATAGCATTACCAATTTTGATCACCAAATCATAAACTTGTTTGTAAGTTTGCCAGACGTATTTACCAGCCTAGTAAAGACAAAAGCCAAAGGGAAAAATAAAATCATACTATTTAAATTTCAACAGAAAAAACAAAAATATATATACATATATGCATTCGAAGAGATAAATACCTTCCCATCCACAATCTCCCGGCTACCAAGCATGGTATTGTTGGGATATTTCTCCACGCTCATACTGCAACAACAACAAATTAATAATCGCCATTGCCAAATACTGATACAAGTAAATCTCCATAATGAAGAACGTTAACACTAATATTGGGTAAAAAAAAAAAGCATCAGAACAATCAAAGTTCATAACTTTGAAGCAGAAACAGATCAAAGCTAATAACTTTGACATATGTATATTAAGAAAAAAAAGACATAAAAAGCAAAAATCGTTTAGAGCAGAATCATAAACAGAGATTCCAAAAAAGAAAAAAGTTAAGCAAATCATTTTTTTTACTTAATTTAAAAAAAAAAGAAACTGTTTAAGGATATTCAGAGTGCAGAAAGATCAAGTTTGACTTATTGGGTAGAGATATTTTCTTAAGAACCAAACAGAAAAAGAAAAACCAACCGGAAAACATCCCAGCAGCTTTCCATTCCAGGAATTGGGGGAGGGAATCCATCATTAGCAAAAGAACTGCGATAGACAGGGCCAACGGAAGGCTTCCCATCAACAGCTTCTTTAGCCTTCTCCACTTCAATTAGATACTTCCTCTGCTGTTGCGCCATTGTTGAAGTTTGTTGCTGCTGTTGCCGTTGCTGTGCTCACACAATTAATCAAATCAATCAACGACAACTACTTCAACAAGTATTATATATATAGATATATTTAAATCTGTAAACGTATAGGATACGTATAACACAAATAACGTGGTGGCTGTTGTTGATGCGAGGACGAGGCTGCGGCCAGGAGAAGATACGAGAGGAGATTTATGTAAATTCCCGGAAATAAAATAAAATAAAAAGATTTTTCTTTTTTGACCGCAAAAATATTTTACTTTTATTTTATATATACAAACTTAAATAGTTTATTTTATTATGTTCCTATATATTTATCGTGTTTCAAAAAATTTTTAAATATTTTAACGTAACATTGAATCTTATTTCATAAAATATTAAATTTTTTTATAATTAATTTTTAAAATATAATAAATATATAAAAATTTAATAAAATAAACTAAAAAAGTTTGTGAACCGTTTAATGAATTTTTTCTATATAATATAAATATATATTTTTCATCAACAACATATAAAATCAATTTATAGAGAATAACATATAATTTAAAATTTGATGTTATGTATAATAAAAATAAATTTTTTTTAAATTAATAAAAATAAAAATTAAATTTTATATCTTAAAATAAATTATTACTTAATAACTCTCCCTTGCGCTAAACAACTTTTTTTTAAATCAAGAGAACGCTTAAAATCGGTAGTTTAAATTTGTACCGTAGCAATAAACATATATATATTTGACTAGTACGGATTGAGGGAATTTATCAAGCACACGAAGGTTCAATTTAGTTGTTGTGGGGATACAGCTCAGCTTCAAATCGAGAGTTTTCAAACCTAGTTTGGTAAAATGTTTGGTCAACAGTTTTATCTAACGCTTTTTATCTATGTATAGACAGGGAGGGATCCACTGTGTCCATTACCATTTTATGTAACTGAATAAAAATTGTGATGGATTATTTAATTTTTGCCTATTTTTTTATTTTCACAGTTGTGTTATTTTTAAAATAAATTGTATTATATAAATAAATTTTATCTCAATTTTTATTTTTCATTTACAAATATTAATTATTTTCATAGTTTTAAAATTATATTTTTTTCACTAAAATAGTAGAATATATATATTGCCTATATAATTAGTTTGTGAATTGGTTTTAGTTTTATTAATCTAATAATATATTTAATAAGATAATAATTGTTTTTATTGGATAAAATTATATAATTCTAGTATGCATATTAAATTTAAAAATTGAATATTAGAATATTTATAAACTATATTATATTTATATTATTTATTTTTAATGAAAAATAATAAATATTTGTATATTATAACCCTTTTTTACGTGACATATCATGCATTTTACAGCAATGGAATGTAATTATTTAAAATACAAAAAAAAATCAATTGGTATATATATTAACCAACAAAAATACAATTATTTTTTCAAGATGCCACTAGATGGATTTGATTCCTGTTTCTAAAATTTTCTAAATTATTATAAATTTCATGTTGTGAAATGTTATATTAATAATAATAATAATATAATAACAATCATCTCAAAAAATAATAATAATTAACAATAGTAATTCATGTTACAAACACATTCACTATAAAATGCAATTCTCATCTAATATAACTACCAAATGTATCACCATCTCCTATGAATTTTAAATAAATAAAATGCTTCTTAATATATAAATGGGCAGTAGCTTTAACAACCCATTGAATATAATTTTTGCTGAATAAGTGAGAAAAAATTGAAATTTAAGGATTGTTTAGTTTTGAAAAATATTTTCTATTTTTATTTTTATTTTTATTTTTTTTTGTTTTTCAATTTTTTATTTTTTAAAATTAAAAATAGAAAATAATTTATTTTTTATTTTTTATTTCGCAATTTTTTTATATTTTTATAATTTTTTTATGAAATTTATTATAATAATTATTATTGTGATTCATATAATAATGTTTAATCTAAAATTTATTTATTTATTTTATAAAAAAATTTAAATCATGCATATTTAATTAATTTCAATTTAAAGTCATAAGACTGTAATGGAGGTGGTGGTGGTGGAGCTGGTGGTGGTGGTGGAGCTGGTAGTTGTGGTGGAGGTGGAGGTGAAGGTGGAGGTGGAGGTGGAGGTGGAGATATGGTGGTGGTGGTGGCGGTGGCGGTGACAGTGGTGGCGGTGGCGGCGGCAACAACGGTGGTGGTGGTGGTGGTGGACATGGAGGTGGTGGTGGTGAAGGAGGAGGCTGGCGGTGGAGGTGGAGATGGAGGTGAAGGTGAAGGTGGAGGTGTGGTGGTGGTGGTGGAGGTTGGTGGTGGTGGTGGTAGTGGTGGAGGTGGTCACGGTGATGATGGAGGTAATGGTGGTGGAGGTGGAGATTGTGGTGATAATGGTGGTTGAGAAGGTTGTAGTAAATGTTAAAATAGTAATTGAAAAATTTTAAAAACATCTTTTGTTAGTTTTTTAAAGTCTTTTATAATTTAAAATTTTTGAAAAATAATTTTTTAGTTTTCTAAAATTAGAAAATATAATAACTAAATAATAATTTATATTTTTTAATATTCTTAAAAAAAATTTGGAAAACAAGCATTGTTTATAAGATTGAAGTTAAGAGTTCAATTTCTCTCCTTTTTAATTAACCTCCTAATAAAAAAAAAAGTGTGAGGTGTATATAGAGTTGCCAATTTTACACACCTCTCCACAAAAATGCATGCTTCAACCCTAAGACACAACCTCAATTTACCTCTCTATCTAGGAAACCACCCCCCACACAACACATGCTAGTAGCTCTACTTTTGGGAGCTTTCAAATTTACCCTATATATAATATTTTAAGAGAAAGCCAACTTTTTTTTTTATTGTACAAAACACAACATTAAAAACAGGCATTCATTTTGGTCAAAAAAAAAAGGCATTCATAAAATTATAATCTATATATATTTATATATAATTGTTATTTTTGTTAAATCAAAGTCTTTTTTTTTTTTTTTTATTGGCGAATTAATTCCTGTTTATGTTGGGAGTTGGGAGTTTCATTACATTAATATTTTTGTCCATTTGAGGCTGCCTACCCACTTTGACTTTATCCGTCTTTCCTTTTTGTTCCATTTCTCTTTTTTTTTTTCCCTTGTAGCCCACCATTTTCCCTGCTAATCTTCATGCATTTAATGACTTTCTTAACACACACACACACACACATATATATATATATATATATATAATTTTTTTTTATCTAAATTACTAGTATTTAATATTAGAAAATAAATAAAAATAGTACTGTATATAAAGAACGAATTGTGTATAAACTAAATTTTGTGCGTGAGAAATCACTGTCTTTTAAAAATTTTGTCCCTATTATTTGACAATTTCTTTCAGGATTCACAAAACCATTGAGAGATAAGATTAAAAAATAAAATTAATTCCCTCCCCAAAGATATATACAGAAATTTGTAAAACAATGAATGTAAAAACATGTCCGTTCTGAAAAAAAAAGTTAAATTGTTTCAGTTTTAGCAAAAAGCTGACTTAAAAAATAATAATGTAGATAAATTAATAAAAATAAAATTTTGGACTTAACAAAGTACCTAAGTTCAAGTCCAATCTTTGATCAATATAAATATCAATATAAATATTATATTTAAGCCTTTATAGGTCTATGGAGCTTGATGCTCTTGTAATGACTTACAAAAAATACTATTGTAAACACTTAATGGCTTCTTTTCATGAGTAATGTGGGATACATGTGCATGTCTCTACTTACTTTCATTACTAACTATTCCAACAATCCCCTACTTAGTTAGTAATGAGAATAAATAAACAATCCACTGTTAATTATTTATGTATAGAGTAGGTATCTTTCGATTTAAACCTACCGTTAGTACAAATATCTCAAAATTTTGATGAAATTGGTAGTTCTAAACGATTAAACCACAATTCCTATATATCAAGATCGGAAATATTGTACACATAAATAATACATGAAATCTCTGATATATTTACCGTGAGCTTTAGCACCGAAATTTTGGTCATTTGCTACCTCCTGAATTCATGAACACTGACAAAAATTTATTTACCAACTTTTGATTGAAGCGGCACCACTTTTTGTGTTCATATAAGTGAAGTTTTCCTTGAAAACTAAGATTTTGATTTCCTATTTCTTGATTGATCCAAGATTAAATTTCATTAAGAATAATTATATTCAGCCTCCTGTTACTTAAGTAGTATGTATCCTAGTACTCGAAACTGTCACTTGCAACAATTTGTTATTACCTATTAAACCTTTAAAATTGTTGAACAATGATAAAGGTAAGGTTCCTATTGTTAGTGACAAGTCATAATAGCTTAAGACCCATTTCATAGGATGTGCTCTTTACCATGTCTCTCGAGAGTCCTTTAGTTAATGGGTCAGCTAAATTCTTTCCAGACTTAACATAGACAATTGTAACTATCCCATTGGATATCATTTGTCTAACATATTCATGTCTTAATGCAATATGTCTAGATTTTCCATTATAAATCTTGCTAAAAGCTCTAGACATAGTTGCTTAACTATCACAATGTAAAGAGATTGCTGGCATAGGTTGTGGCCACAATTTAATATTTAACAACATGTTTCTTAGCCATTCCGCCTCTTTACATGCAGCAACTAGAGCTATAAACTCAAATTCTATAGTGGAATGAGTTATACATGTCTGTTTCTTAAACGCCCAAGATATAGCTCCTCCACCCAACATAAATATCCAACCAGATGTGGATTTATTATCATTTATACTAGTTATCCAACTAGCATCAAAATAACCTTCTAATATTGATGGAAAACCATTATATGTTAAAGCTAAAGCTTTAGTCCTTTTAAGATAACCAAAAATTCTTGCAATAGCTTTCCAATATTCAGCACTAGGATTATGAGTATATCTTGAAAGCTTACAAACAACAAAAGCAATATCAAGTCGAGTGCAATGCATGGCATACATTAAACTACCAATAGCACTAGCATAAGATAATTGACTAACAGACCTTCCTTCATTATCTATTAACTTGTTTGAAACATCATATGGGATATTAAATTCTTTATTTCCCAAATGATTAAATTTGGAGAGAGTTTTATCAATATAATGCTCTTGGCATAAGGCAAAATTTCGATCATGTTGTTTAACCTTGATGCCTAAAAGTGTATCAACCTCTCCCAAATCCTTCATTTTAAACTGTGATGTTAAATATTTCTTAGTGTCATTTATTCCTTACATATTAGTTCCTATAATTAGCATGTCATATATATAAAGACATACTATACTCCATATTCTTTTGTGAACTTAGAATAAATGCACCTATCTGCTCCATTATGACAAAAACCATGCGATAAAATGACATTGTCACATTTTTCATGCCATTGTTTAGGAGCTTGCTTAAGTCCATATAAAGACTTAATTAATTTACAAACTTTCCTTTCGTTTTCAGGAAGTGTAGACCCTTCTGGTTGGTCCATATAAATTTCTTCATCAAGATCACCATTTAAAAATATTGTTTTAACATCCATTTGATGAATATAAAGCTTATATATTGAAGCTAATGCAAAAAAGACTCTTATAGATGTAATTCTTGCAACTGGAGCATAGGTATCAAAATAATTAATACCTTCTTTTTGTCTAAAACCTTTAACTACTAGTCTTACTTTAAAAGTTTGTAATGAACCATTTGTATTATATTTCCTACGAAATACCCATTTACAACCAATTGGTTTAGTAACATAGGGTAAATCAACTAACACCCATGTTCCATTCGAAAGAAGAGAATCCATTTCATCATTTATTGCTTCTTTCTAAAAAGCAGAATCTCTTGAAGCCATAGCTTCAGTGTATGTTTTAGGTTCTTCTTCCAAATGTAAAACCATAGGTGTCTTGTTTAAAATTTCATCTCTACTTCCTTCAACTAAAAACACTATTGCTTGAGAGGATATAAAATCCGAACCAAAATTCCTTTCTTTTCTCATTCTTTTACTTCTCCTAGGTTCACTATGAGGTAAATTTTTAGTCCGTTTTCCAGTTGGTTGCTTATTTAAATTCATGGAATTATCAAGTATTATTGGCGGTGAAACAAATTCATCCGTTTGAGGATTAATAATTGAATCTCCAAGAAACTTTGCTTCCATGAATTCTACATCTCTAGATTCCATAATTACGTTAGAATCTAGATCTAAAAGTAGGTATGCTTTTGAATTTTTAGCATATCCTACGAAAACACTTTTAAGAGCTCTTGGACCTAACTTGGTTCTTTTGGGGTCCGGAACTCTATAATAAGCTATACAATCTCATACTCTTAAATAATTTAAATTTGGTTGTCCACCTTTCCATGCCTCATAGGGAGAAATCTTTGTTTTCTTTAATGGAATCCGGTTATGCACATGGCATGTCGTTAATAAAGCTTCTCCCCACAAATTCATAGGTAATTTAGAATGTAAAAGCATGGCATTAATCATATCTGCCAAGGTTCTATTTTTACGTTCAGCCAAACCATTTTGTTGTGGGGTGTAGGGAGCACTGGTTTGATGAATTAATCCATTTTCTTTACAAAAATATAAAAATTCGTATGGAAAATATTCACCTCCATTATCACTACATAGGATTTTAATTTTCTTTCCCAACTAATTTTCAACTAATGCTTTATAACACTTGAACATATCAAAAGCTTGATCTTTTGTTTTCATTAAATATACATGTGTAAATCTTGAATGATCATCCATAAAAGTAATAAAATATATGTTGCTTCTTCTAGTTAAATGACCATTTAATTCACATATGTCAGAATGAACAAGTTCAAGTATTTCTGTATACCTCTCATTCTTTGGAAAAGGTTTCTTAACCATTGTTGCTTGTATACAGATTTCACATTTTTTTGGTTTACTATTTTCACATGTTATCAATTTATGTTTAGACATAAAATTTATTAATTTAAAATTAACATGTGATAAATGAGCATGCCATAAATTTAAAGGAGACTCAAGCATGTAAATAGAAATAATAACTGTATTAATATTTAGTTTGAACATGCCATCAGAAGAATATCCTTGTCCAACAAATACACCATTTTTAGAAAGAATAATTTTTTTATGCTTCTAAAACAACCTTTAATCCTTTCTTGGACAATAAACTTGTAGAAATTATATTCTTCCTAACATCAAGAACATGGAAAACATTCATGAACACCAATTTTCTGCCAAAAGTAAATTGGAGTTCAACAGTCCCTTTGCCATGCACTTTTGTTGTGTCATTATTGCCCATCAAGACCTTTTCATCATTTGATACAGCTTCATAATTCTTGAATAAATTTCTATCATTGTAAATGTGCACTATAGCACCAGAATCACACCACCAATCTGTTGTTTTGTTCATCATTGTCATGTTGCATTTTGTTATCATACTGATATTTAAACTAGCAACTATGACAATAATCTCTACAAGACTTGGTGGTTTTTCAACAACATTAGCCTTCTTTTTGTTACTAGCATTCTCTTCTATCTTCAATTTCTTACAGAACCTGCACTCTTTCTTAAAATGGCCCTTTTTACCACAGAAAAAACATGACTTGTTTTTCTTATTGTTGGCAGAATTCTCATTTAACAATTTAGCATGCTTCCTCTTAAAACCATATTTAATTCCTGGTTTTCTAGATTTCTTAGTGCTAGACTCAATATTATTCACTTTAGAACCAGATTGTAAAGCAAACTTGTTATCACGAAAATGAGTTCCTTCTTCAATCCTAATGTGCTTTACAAGTTGATCTATAGTAAAATCTTCAGAAGTGTGTAAAAGCTTTATTCTATAATCATTCCAAGTGGTTGGCAATTTTGCAATCACAGTAGCCACTTGTAATGGTTCAAACACTTCAATTTTCAAATCCTTAAGTCTAGACACCAACACAAATAATTCATCTACTTGGTGCATGACAGATTTATCATCCAACATTTGAAACTCAAAAAATTTCATATTTAAGAATATGTTCGTACCTTACTTTTCAGAAGTGTATTTGTTCCCCAATGCAGTCTAGATTTCCTATGGGGACCAGATTGAATGGAAAAAATCATATAGTCTATCAGACAATGAATTCAGAATGTATCCCCTGCAGTGTATTTCATCTTCTGTGCGTTTCTTGCGAGATACTTTGACATCTTCATTCTCTCCCTCAGATTGTTCTAGAATTACTGTTAAATTTGAACTCAATAAATAAGCAACTCCAAGTTCTATAAGTAGAAAAAACAATTTGTCTTTCCAACGGGTGAAATTAGTTCATCAAAATGATCCAGTTTGAATACATCAGGATTGAACATCTTGTTAACCACAGAGTTAGTAACATCCTCCATTGTGTTTCAAAATTTCTAAAGATTGTTAGAAAATAAATAAAATTAATATTGTCTATAAAGAACGAATTGTGTATGAACTGAGTTTTGTGCATGAGAAATCACTGTCCTTTAGGAATTTTGCCCCCACTATTTGGCAATTCCTTTCAGAATTCACAAAACCATTGAGAGATAAGATTAAAAAATAAAATCAATATCCCTCCCCAAAGATATATACAGAAATTTGTATACCGAAGAATGTAGAGACATGTCCGTTTTGGAAAAGAATGTTAAATTATTTTAGTTTTAGCAGGGAACTGACTTAAATAAAATTTTGGACTTAACAAACAGTCCAAGTCTAATATTTGATCAATATAAATATTATATTTAAGCCTTTATAAGTCCATGTAGCTTGATGCTCTTGTAATAACTTACAAAAAATACTATTATAAACACTTTAAAGCTTCTTTTCATAAGCAATGTTGGATACATGTGCATGTCTCTACTTACTTTCATTACTAACTATTTCAACATTTAAAGTTTGCAAAATTCTAATTAATTCAGTTGGACCCATACAAAACTATAAAAATAACAAAGTCTCCCAACAATTAATCTGAATATAACTTTATATATTAGAATTTAAATTGAAATTTAATTTAAGCGAGAATAATTTTTTATTAATTATATATATATATATATATATATATATATATATTATCAAGATATATGCGACCTTTTTTTATTTTAACTTTGTCTAATTTTTTTTCCTAATGTTATTTTGTACTATAAAACCAGATAAAAGAAGCCCTTTCTATATATACGATAGGCTTAGGACAAGGTGGCATCAATTCCTTCGCACCTAAAAGTCAGCTCTTTTATTTCATATACCATGATTAAAATGAATGTCTCCATTGGAAAAAAAAAATAACAAAAATGACTAAAATGTTCAACAATGACTGTTAAAATAATTCCTTTTTTTTTTAATTTATTTTGCACATTGAACTTGAAAACTAATAAGTAGTAAATAAGAATGGAATGAAACTCTCAAAGTAAAAAATGAGTAGAAGTGCTCTCTAGGTAAATGAAACTACTCATTCCTTACTTTTCATAAGGTGAATGGATATCTTTTGCATATTGAAATTTTATAAGTAGTAAATAAGAATGGAATGAAATTAATAAATGACATGGCCATGCTCTGATTTAAATGATTTTATATGTATTCTTAAAAGTTTAATGATTGATAGTGAGAAAATAGTTAAATGATAACTCTTTTTTAAGGGTATACTAAGATAAAAGATTCGATTTTTGCCGTCATCGGTTTAAAAGGGTGGACTGCCCCTTATTATGCAGTCCACCGAAGTTTAAGTTATATGACATCCCTATATTAAAACTAACACATAATAAAATAAAACTATAAGAAATATTAAGAATAATTGCTTTTTTTATTGAAAGATATATAAGAAAAAAAATTAGTTAAACTGTAAAATAATTTTCAAAAATAAAAGCTAAACAGATTTTAAATTTGAATGTTTTAAGAAATTAATTAATATAATAAAAAAGTTATAGTTTTAATTATTATATTTTACTCCACATTTATAACACAAAATATTATAGCAAAAATATTTCTACTTAGCCTTAAATTAATCAAAGCTCCTATTCAGCGTCCTTAATCTGCATCAAATAAATCAGTAAAAACTAAGGAAAAGAAAACAAACATGAATATTCGATTATTCAAAAGGCAGGACTAAAATACACTAACGGATACGTTTTTTCTTCTTAATTATTTATTTTTATAAAGTGAAAGCATAGTTTCAGTCCCTTTTCACTTAGCACAACTGATTATAATTTTGAGCAAAAGTTACTTGTGTTGATCTAAGAACATAAAAGTTAGCTAAAACGAGGCATAATGATGAACTCAGTGCCATATGGACGTTATTGATGAAGACTATCATCATGGTATATGGACGCAGCAAGCATTGTGCAAGCATACAAACATAAAATATTCATTACATCAAAAGGTGGGACAAGTGCACATTAAGAGATAAATCTTTTTTTTATTATTTATTGAAATAACTATAATTCACTGTATGTACTTATTCATATATTTACATGCACATTGATAATAATAAAGGTGCACCATATAATAGCTATGTGCATAGACATTTCAAAAACATGTGCTAATTACGTTAGCATATCTTCATAATACCTCAAGAATTGATTATTAATTGGTAAGGGAGATCGAACGATCTGAGCGAAATGTGCTCACCAATACTCGACAGTAGCATCCTGAATATCTAGCATCCGAGCGAGATGTGCTCGAATGATACTCGACAGTTAAATCATAAGTATCCCTTTTCCAAGCGAGATTTGCTTGACGATGCTTGACAATTGAATTCCAAGCATCTCTTATCCGAGCGAGATATGCTTGATGATACTCGATAGTAGCATCCCGAGTATCCATCATCCGAGCGAGATGTGCTCATCGATACTCGACAGTAGCATCTTGAGTATCTCAAATTCGAGCAAACTGTGTTCAAAGATACTCAACAATTGCATCCCGAGTATCTAGCATCCGAGCGAAATGTTTTTGTTAATACTCGAAAGTGAAATCTCGAGTATACATCATTTGATAGAAACGACATTCGGACATAAATATCCGAATAGACTTTCAGGGGGAATTCTTAATACCCCGTATTCAATATCCTACTCTAATAAGGACTATAATCCTTCATCAATAAGGAAAAGGACTCAATTCCTACACACCAAGGAGACCAAGTCCTACAAGACTAAGGAATCATATTCCTCTCATGTTTATGTATAATCTCTCCTTATATATATATACCATATGGACATTATTGATGAAGACTATCATCATGGTATATGGATGCAGCAAGCATTGAGCAAGCACACAAACATAAAATATTCATTACATCAAAGGTGGGACAAGAGCACATTAAGAGATAAGTCTTCTTTTTATTATTTATTGAAATAACTATAACTCACTACGTGTACTTATTCATATATTTACATGCACACTAATAATAATAAAGGTGCACCATATAATAGCTCTGTGCATAGACATTTCAAAAACATGTGCTAATTACGTTAGCATATCTTCATAATACCTCAAGAATTGATTATTAATTGGTAAGGGAGATCAAACGATCTGAGCGAAATGTGCTCACCAATACTCGACAGTAGCATCCTGAATATCTAGCATCCGAGCGAGATGTGCTCGAATGATACTCGACAGTTAAATCATAAGTATCCCTTTTCCGAGTGAAATTTGCTTGACGATGCTTGACAATTGAATTCCGAGCATCTCTTATCCGAGTGAGATCTGCTTGATGATACTCGATAGTAGCATCCCGAGTATCCATCATCCGAGCGAGATGTGCTCATCGATACTCGACATTAGCATATCGAGTATCTCAAATTCGAGCAAACTGTGTTCAAAGATTCTCAACAATTGCATCCCAAGTATCTAGCATCCGAGCGAAATGTTTTTGTTAATACTCGAAAGTGAAATCCCGAGTATACATCATTTGATAGAAATGACATTCGGACATAAATATCCGAATAGACTTTCAGGGGGAATTCTTAATACCCCGTATTCAATATCCTACTCTAATAAGGACTACAATCCTTCATCAATAAGGAAAATGACTCAATTCCTACACACCAAGGAGACCAAGTCCTACAAGACTAAGGAATCATATTCCTCTTATGTTTATATATAATCTCTCCTTATATATATATCTCATATCATTCATTCAATCATGTCCACATTTTCATATTCTCATTCTCTACATCAAGGTATCATTCTACATCAAGTCATGGCTCCATCATCTCATAAACACTCATCCCTAATCCTTTTATTATATATTATTTTATGTTGCTATCTATTATTATTTTCTCCATATAAATACTAACTTAATTTTTAGAGTGTTTGTAGGGAAAATCTCACCCCTTTGCTCCTCCTTCTCATCGATGCAAGTTCCACGAGTAAAAATCCAATTCGGAGTTATCAATAATGATTCTGACAGGTTGGCTAAAATTTTTTAACACTCCATGAGCATAATGATTTTATTATAATTAAATTATTCAAACAAAAAATTAATTTTATGGAAAAAAAACTAAATTCAAATGAAAGGCATGTGAGTATTAGAACAGAAATGCCATACCACAACAGAGCTTGGAGTAAAACTACGCCTTATAAAAATATGAAAATTATCAACCACTCATTAATTATTTTAGCAATAATTTAAGAAAAGTGGATCAACACATGACCACATTCGTAAATAAATCAACATTAACCTTACTTAAAAAACTATTATTTTTATTAGCAAATCAACAAAAAGCTTACGCGTTTAATTAATTAATATATGGTCGAATCTATTCTTATTATTCTAAGTAATCTGCTTTGTTCATTAAAAAAAAATGTTGTGACAATGTCGAATGGCAATTAATAAATATCAATATAATGCAATTTTTTTTAAATAAAGAATTTGAAGATGGAATTGTCAATAAAAGTAATAAGATATAACTTCTCTTAAAAGAGCATTTTGAAGTGTGACTTTCAATTCACATCGCTGTTAATTTAAAAGAAAAGAATTTTTTATACAGTTTATTGAAGTTTAGGCATATAATCTCCTATTAAAAAAAAGATAAAATTTAAACGCACCAAGTCAATTTATCCAGAATTCTGAAAGTTAAACAGGAGCTAGAA
Organism: Mallotus repandus; assembly: GCA_949671775.1. Lineage (NCBI taxonomy): Eukaryota > Viridiplantae > Streptophyta > Magnoliopsida > Malpighiales > Euphorbiaceae > Mallotus > Mallotus repandus. The sequence goes on from CATIWM010061281.1 coordinate 33,031, forward strand.
ATCAAGAACAATTCCTTGCAATGACCTGATGATGACTTGGTCAACTTTTTGCCATTAAAATTATTTCAAAGACAACTGATGAAATCAGATTTCTAAAAAAAAAAAAAAGAACCCTGTCAAATATATAGAAGTGCTGTGCAACTGCATCAAACCCTTTGCTTTTAATGGCCAGCTGCTAGACTTTTGAAGTACCTGTGGTTGTGCCCTTCCATGAATCCTACAGCAATGAATATTTCAGGAAAAACTTTTTTTTTTTGAAATAAAAATTCTTACCTGCAATCAGAGTATATGTAATTTATACTAGTAATTTTTTTTTCTATTGCATGCTTAGCAGTTGTTAATTCATAATTAAGTATTAACAAAAGTCCAAGGAACAAAATCACTACGTAATCCAGACGTAAAATATCATTATCTTCCATCAAAGTCAAAAAAACAGACGAACAAGATTGAATACCAAAAGAGTTGGTAATCTTCTTGTTGATTGAACTGGAACTATCATGCTGACATCGACATAGACAAGAAACCAAAAGAAAAACTTGGGACCATTTTAATCAAAAATCAACCCTCAGCCAACTATTTTAGGGCCTTCATTTGGAACATGACATTGTCTATGAAATCATTCCATTTGAGTTAAGTTTAATGGATCCTAGTTAATGGAACTATCTCTTTCCCTTGCCCGTTACTTTTCCTCCAAGAAATTTCAATAGCTTGGAGTCTAAATTATGGACCACTCTTGCTTAGCCTCATCATCTTCTGTGGAAGTTTCAGGCTTTCAGCTGTCTAGAAAAAATGTTTTTATCTAGTGATCATAACGATAATATTTTTAAATTAAATTATTTCGTATGTTTTCAGTATTTTACTGTTTTATGGCTCCATGGGAGTCCATGTGTAGGATATAGGTTAAATGACACTAACCATGATGTAGAAACATCGTGATTTCCTACCAAACTCGACCAACTAAAATGATTATGGCTGATATCATTTAGATGGTTAGGAGGCAGTACAAACTTGGCTAATTTGAATTTTGCGATAGACCTCCATTATTGGCATTTAGTGTTAATTGAAAACATTTGCATCAGAAAGTCACTCCGGTCCTAGGCAGGCAAATGATCGGGGTCGTTTGAAGGCCTGATAATGTTGGCATTAACTCATTCCCATTTTAGGTCCATGCATTTGCAGAATTTTTAATTGCAGAACTTCAGACACTAGAAATCAGCTATTATCAACTGATCATATGCTCCTGGGCACTAATATACTCAGATTCCCTGCAACCCCACCCTGTCTGGAAATGTCTGAAAGGTAATGTATTGCAGGAGTACGTGCGTTCAATTTTCAAGCTTTGACACAAAATGGACTAAGCATGGGCTCTTTTGAATATATTTTCACATCCACCAGCAAACTTGCACCTGTTCTCTTGATCCAGTTGATTGCATCAACTTTTAAGAAGTTAGTTCAATCTAATTACAATCACAAACATCTAATTCAGGCATCCAACTCAAAAACATTAACAGGCACCAGCAACTCTTCAACAAAACAAGTCACAATAGCCATGAAAATGGACCACAGCAAGTCAGAGCCACCAGCACAGGAAAACTCAATAGACCTCCTATGAGGTGCAGTTCTGAAGGTACACTGTTTATAACAACCAAGTAGAAATACAAAAGAGCATAATATGTTACCACCATCATAACCTCAAATCTACAACTTACAACTACAAATATTTGAATATTTCAGTTAAATCTGTTACCGGTCAAATTATACTTGATTTTTATTCGAAAAATGGGGCATCAACCGCCCATTTAATAATTAATAATCTACCATCTCTTGGCTATTCCTTTTTTCTGGAAAACAAAAAATATGACTGATGCTACATTCGTTATAATAACTGACAAACCTCATATGTGGTTATTGCAAAAAAAGTGTGACCACTAAAGTAGACAACTCTGTTACCTCTTCTTGTTTTTCTTTCTTCCCTTTACTTGTTTTTCTAGACTTCTAATCTTCTGACTTAGAACTGAGGATGAAGATATCCTTTGATCTGAATTCTTGGATGAGGACTGAACAGGTGATGAAGCAGCAGGTGCCTGTTTTGCCGCCAGGGTTTGTTTTAGTGCTGATGACAGACTGAAGGAAGACTCTGAGGAAGCATTTGCTGAAGCTGCAGGTATTTCAGGAACACCCAAGAACCTCTTTACCCCACGGATTTTAAGCACTGAAAGAAATAAACAGAACTACTGTGTCAGTGAGGAACTCCAAACTATAATTTCGAAACCTCAACATTCTGCACTAAATTTTAATAGTTAATGGGAAAGCCAAAAACCAATAAAATAAACAACTGCTAAACGAAAGAGCCCCCAATTTTCAGAAAACACCATTGCCAACTCACCTACACCATAAGCAAATGAGAATAAGTTGGATGTTATCCAGTAACAGAATATAGCCTGCAATTAAAATACAAGCAAACTTAATTGTTGAACTTCAGTCAAAGCATACACTAAGCCACTGTAAAAATTATCACAGAATGCGCAGTTAGTAGGACAAATGCCAAACCAAATGCACAGATATGATACGTAACGATAAATACCAAAAAACATCTGAAAGTACAGACAAAACAGTTTGGTGGGGCCATGCGAACTAAAACGATAATTAAAACTCCAAATTTTATGGTTAAGTTGCCCAGTAATATCTTTCACAGAAGATAGGCAAGGCACCAAAGCAAAAACTACCAACAGATTCGGTTAGATGAGCGCGGCCTCCTATGGAATTATGAATGTGGTGTTGGAAAGCAACAAGCTAAAGACGAACTTGTAAGCCAGCCACATTGCCAATTGAAGGGAAACAAACATTGCAATTCATAATGGATGTCATACAAGATGCAGTTGTCTAAGCAAAAACAAAGTATACAGTTACCTTGGGGAAACTCATGGTTAATGGAACTGATACAGCAGCAAGGACCCTAGATACATTTTTCATGGTACCAGCAACAGGATTTCCTTCCATCCCTTCTTGCATATTGCACTGAGAATAAATACCATGTAGTTGATTAAAAATTGTATCAAATTGGGATAAAGAATCACCAAGCAAAACAACATGAATAGTACAACAAAGTCCAGACAAAAGAAATATAACTTTACACTTGAAGCCTCACTTCATTTGGCAAAACAAGAGCCTACCTCTACAGTTATCCAGAAAGTCAATGCTGTCAAAATAGGAAAGACATATAGACTGTCCGGAGTCGACAAGTCAACAAACCAAAATGCTCCGCCACTTTTGAAGGATGGCACTTTTTCTGCCATGTTTGAGATCTAGAGAGAGATATATCACAGAGACATTAAAATAATATAAGGTTTTTTTTTTTTGGTTATAGAACAATATGTAACAAAAGACTATCTTACCGCCAGGAAAAAACTGACAAAGACAGGACCTTGAATAAAAAGTCCTTTCAATGGAGTAAAAGGACTCGTACCATATCTGCAATTTATAAATTCAAATGAGCTAAAGAAGATCCAGGAATCCAAAATAAATGTTGAAATCTCATAAGAACCAGTTTTATCCTATTAAATTGATCAATCAAACTATCCTAGGTCATGCCAATCTCTCTTTAAGTATATGGCCTTCTTATACATTATAGTTTTTCTAAAACTGGAAAAAGTAAGCAGATATTTGGTACAACATATGATGAAATGTTTTTTGTAAAGCCAATCATTGGTTAGAGTAAGATCAACCTCAATGAGCATCTTCTAAAATTAAGTCGGACTGCATACAAAAGTCTATCCTCATTTGAAATTGATGATTAGTCAAACACCAAGAGTTAATTCAATCATAATATGCTTGCACCATTTACATAAGTACCACTACAGAAGTCATTTTATCCTTTTTTTCAGATCCAGCCTTCAGTGATAAAATTGCGCAAGTTTTGATTTTTATAAGCATTTAGCAACAACCATGACAAATTTTAATAATTGTAAAGGGAATGGCACTTCTGAATATATCTAATATTAGCACAATATGAACTTTATAGCATCTGAAGCGTGGGTAAAGCATTCAAAATAAGCATGTGTAATTAGGTTATTAAAAATGATCACAACTTAGTTGCAATTAATTGCCCTTACAAGCACATGGAAAGATAGCTTACTCCTTGAAAAGCATCTGCATTCGTCTTTGGCCGTCAGCCACAGCAGCAGGGTCCATACCCTGTGAGTGACAGACAATTAAAATGCTTAAAAAAATCACTTTCTAAAAGCACATTAGTTTAGATAACATTTTATAAGAGAATGTGAACAATATGGTAAATACTGGTAAATCACATACAAGATCAACAAAGTAACAATCAGAAAGTTTTAGCAGATTGTATCTCATTCAAAGAAAGTGCCCATATTTCTTGTCAACAAAATAGTACAACAACAGGTATAGGAACAAAAATAATAGCTAGATTATGATTTTCCATTTCACATGCTAGAGAGTTGATACTTAAAGATGTTAAATCAAGGTACACCCTCGTGCCCAGGTGGCTTTATGTAATAACAAAAATAGAAAAGGGCAGTTGAAAGTCCTTACATTAAGACATCAATATAGATGCATATTTCATATCAAAATGATCCTGCTAAAGAACACAAAAAAGAGAGATGCAAGGTTCAAAAATATGCAATTAAATGAGGAGCAGAAATGTATAGTGAAGAAAACATGCTCTGAAGATATCACCAAGATGTGAACCATTAAACAAATGACAACATAATCAGAGAAGAAAGTTTCATACAGAATTTTGCATCTGTTGCTTGATCTCCTCTAAACGAGGCCTCATGAGCTGCAAAACACGGGCAAGTGAAAAATAAAAAAATAAATATGTGATAATATTTAATAAATAGTCATTTTTGTGAAACCATGATATTGTTATGATTGGGAAAAAAAATAGCTCATAACGATCTTTATCTGAGCATACAAGCTCTATTCTTCCAATAAGAAAATCCTGGCATAGTTTAATCCAGGCAGAGCCAATTTCACATTAATCCTTCCACTAAGGAAAAATGATCAGCAAAATGAAGTCAAAAACTAGAAAAAATAAGGCATTGCAAACTACAAGTCAACATGTAAACATCTCAAAACATGAAGTATAAATTTCAAAGAGGCAGATAAAAAGCCTATACATAATGCCAGAATTTCAATGTGTTGTGCAATACTCACATGCTAAGAAAAGTGGCATAAGTACCTGTCCATAAGTTCCAAGTTCCAGCATTATATATTTATAGTTAGAAGCGCACAAAAGGACATTTCAATTAGAAACATCCAAGAAATTAATTAAAGAAGAATGATCAGCAAGCAAAGAAGCTCAGCAGAAATTTTTTTGCAACATTGTCCATTTTCACTTTAGCTAGGCACTTAAAATGACAAAGCATGTAACATGCTTCCACATTAATTAAACAGAAAGAAGTAAAACGAAGGGCATGCATCATAAGCAATCACATTAATCAACTCGAAGTACAAGCTATAACTACAATATACAAAATATGCAAGAGCAAGAGTGCCGAATATACAAGGACAACATGTTGCATAAAACACAAGCAGAGCAACATACAGTGAGTTTTGAAGTAGCTTTGAGTTGATTTATCAATAGTGGAAGAGTTGCACTTCTAATCAGTACAGTTGTTAAAATTATAGAAGCCCACCTGAAATCAATTAAAACAGAATTAAAGTCTTGAACTTTTCAAATGTTTGTCAACAATTCTTTTGCAAAGGCAACTAAAATTACACAACAAACAAGAAAAACAAAAGATCTTTACCAATTTAAACCCGTAAAAGAATGAACAGCATCAATAAAATGTTGAAGAAGAGCAACTGGAAAAAACGAATCAGCAGCAGCAGCAGCCACTTCATTAACAGCAGGTACAGAAGCAACATGTGCAGCAACAGATTGAACAGCAGCAGCAGTAGTATCCGTAAGAACTACATCTGCAACATCACTCATCAGCTCAATCTTCTCCGACCCTTCACCGATTGTTGTTGACATGTAGCGGCAAAACGAAGACCCAATACTTGGTGTAAGAGAATAAAAGTCCCTAAAATTTCTTTCTTGAAACAACCCAGATGACGAATTGTTAAAAAAGCTGTTGCTGTTGCTTCCAAATGTTCTCTGTTGTTGTAAACTCCTTGAAGAAGATGAAGATAGAGATTCATCAATGGAATTTTGTTGTTTGCGATCTTCATTATCATGAAGAAGGTAACTGACTGATGGGTGGTATTGACGTTTAACTAGATTTGATCTAGTAGTAAGACTACGTATGTACGCCATTGATGCGAACCAGAACCAAGAACACAGGGTTCTTTGTTATTGAAGAAGAGGGTTTAGGGTTGTATGATTAATTTTGTAGTTTCTAGAGACCGTTTCTAGGCCCATTCTTGACAATGATATGGGCCTTTAAGCCCTTTTTTCTTACCTTTTTTGTGTTTTTTTTTGAAAGTTATTCTGTGTTTTTTAATTAAAAAGAAACGTTTCAATCTAGTTTTTTTTTTTAAAAAATAAAAAATAAAAATTTCATTTAAAAATTCTCACGAGCAAGTACATAAGAAATAAAGTGTGGGGACATTCTCCATTCCACATGATCAGAGGCAACTTTAGTACAAAGATGAGTTGTCTCATTTACAGATTGACGAATAAATTGAACACACACTTTATTCAAATGTTTAAGAAGGAAATAATAATCATCAATAATTAATCCTAAACAGTAAACATAATCTAGATGATGTAATTGTAATGCATCAGATTCCAAAACAAAGCAATCAAGATATTTTTTTAATTTAGTTAGAACTTGGTATTTGGTGATAATTTGACTATCAAACTAACAATATAAGATTAAGTTCTAACTGGGGAGAGGATGGCGAGTTTCGAATTCGAGACGTACAATATATTATTTTTGTCAGTTCTAATTGAGGAGGAAAATGGTAGATTTTAAATCCGAAATTTACATGATGCCCATAAAGATTTGTTCGCTTGGCTAAATAAGCGCAGGCAACAACATGAGATATTATATGCTTCTGTTTTGCTAATAGAAGTTTCTTTGAATGTTGAAATTGTTGACATGGAGAACTTGAGTTTTGGATGGACAATATGAGAAGATGAATTTTGATTGAAACCTTTTTTTTTTTTTTTTTTTTCAAATTATGGAGATTGAATTTGCCAATGGCAGAACTTACATAAGTATATTACGATCATGATTAATGCTAATATTTAACTTCAGAAAGTTTAGCAAATGTAGAGAAACATTTATAAGGCCATTTTATTGACTTGGCTTGATGCTTCACAGCAGTACATTATTAGATAACAATCTTATATAGTAACCATTAATTTATTCCATTGATGAGGTCCTCCTTGCTTCAGGCACTGCAAGAGAAACAAAATTCAACCATTAATGCGCACATACATGATTCGAAATGTTAATGAATTTTGATTTAGTGGTATTTGATTCGTCTCTAGACTGTGAAATTACGACTATAGTTTAAATTTCATGGAGGAATATGAGTAATGAATATGCAAATGTGCACAAGCAAAGAGAGAGAGAGAGAGAATTACTTAGCGCAGTCGAATGATGGAGTAGTGATTGGAGGCAGAGTTATGGGCACACTACAACGGGTGGGAAGAGATGTTATAAGAGAGAAATCAACAAGTGGGAACCTTGATACAGAACCCTCAATGCAGCGGCAAATACCGACTCTATCTGCCTTGTCGTCGGAGTAATCTGCTAGATAACTCACACCATTGCAGCACGCCTGAGATGGGGTCGCCGCTCTTCTGCTCAAGAAAGGAACACAAGGACTCAGTTGGCTGACTATTACGTTGCATGGTGGTAAAGGGTCCCCGGATGCAGAGCCTATTGCCAGTATCAGAATGATCAAAGCTTCAGCTAGGAGTTGTCTCATGCTTAATTTTTTGAGGTTTTTCGTATGAAAAATTTGGACAAAAACCCGTATCTAATTTGGTTTTTTTATGTGATTTGATTGGATTGTGAAAAGATGAAGGTATTTATATAGTACGATGGCATTGCCAATGTATATTTCATGCTCCAGTAAATAAGGGCAATAGCTGCGATTTTGTTGCCGGAAGATGGCTGCTCCCTCACAAGCTTGCTGTGACTGTAAGAAGTTGCAGTGTAGAAGGAGATGCAAGAAAATCATGAATTAGTTAGTTAGCGCCCTGCTTTTGCTGATAATATTATTCAGGAAAGGTTCAATCAGAGGAAAAAATGTAAGGAAAATCGAAGTAATCTTTGATAATATTCAAGACATGCCCCTGATTTGTTGGGGCAAAAGATGAATGCATAATTAAGCTAACTGCTGAACTAGCAATTTGTAGAACAAATTTATCAAGCAAAAACACCACAAGAAAAACCAATATTTTCACTGTTCTGAACTAGTGTAAACGATGTATAAGGAGAGATACCACCCCAATTCTTAGCCTCAAAAATTCAATTATTAAGTATAAAGAAAACGAGAACTTGGTGTATACAATGGTGAACTTTCTCGACTCTCCTCTGTATTATCCCACAAAAAAACATACCGAAAAGCAAGCAAAAACCAAAGGAAATGGGGCAAGTCACCATCTACAAATTCATATTTACACAAACAAATTATCCAGCAAAGACAACGTATAAAAGATCCGGGATTTTTACGGTCCTGAATACAAAGAAGATGATGAATCGGACAGCGAAGACGAAGGTGTGGTAGCAAAAGATGAAGCAGAGCGTGATGAGGAAGGAGTAGCAATGGAAGAAACATCGGGCGTATTTCGACATAGAGGACAAGTGGCATTCATTTTAAGCCATGCATCAATGCAATCAGCATGGAAATAATGGTTGCATTCGGGTATAGTTCTGAGTGTCTCCTTAGCTTGATATTCGCATAAACATATAGGGCAAGTGTTATCATTAGGCTTAGGCAATCTTCGACTTTCGCCTAGTAACGTTTTCGGGTATAATTCTATTGTTGGTACGTCGAGACCTGTGGTGGCCACTGATGATGAATGTGGAAGTGCGGTGGTGAGATGTGTTGCTGAGTGGCGATTCTGCCTATATGTCCTCAGTCTGCCGCATAAGTAACCTACAATCCCTATGATGCAGAGGAGTCCTGGTATTCCAATGCCAATTATTATGCCATACTTTGCACTTCTTGGTAGAGCTAAAAGTGGAAAACGCAACAAAATGTTGGTTAAATCAATGACCATTTTTCAAAGAAAACAAAACAAAATTATCATGTTTATGGGGGCACTAATAAGAACAGGCAGTGAAGACGCAACTGAATTTGCTATATGAAAAGGTTTAGACAATATTGGAGAGAACAGAAGAAACATAAAAAATCGCCAAATGATCAAATTGGACCCTCAATTATACTTTGAAGTTAACATTGAACTTTAAATTTTTTTTTATTCTAATATGAACTTTTTCTTAAAATTATATCATATTGGATCTTATCTTAAAAAAAAATTCTTACAATTAAGTCTTATAAGGCAAATAAAATTTTAATTTTTGACGGTTGACTAATAAAAGATTATTTAGATTAATAAATAAAATTGATAATTTTTTTTAAAAAATATATATCATTTAATTAAAAAATTTTAAGCTTATATAATAAATTCTAGAAAAAATTTTAAAATTCTTTTTTTAATTTTTTTTTTAAATTTAGAATTAAAAATTTTAAAAAATTTAGAATCAAGTGATACACATATGAAAATTTCATTAATTTCATTCATAATTTAATTTTAACAGTTTAATTATAAAATTTTATTCATCAATTAAATTTTAATAGTTAACTAACAAAAAATTATTTAAATTAATCATTAAAATTGAAGCAATTTTTGCTGAAATCTGTATCACTTAAATTTTAAGGAAATTTTTAAAAAAAAGTTAATTTTTTTTTTAAAAATATAAAAAATTAGTATGTGAGCTTAAAATTTTATAATTAAGTGATATATATATTTAAAAAAATTTATCAATTTATTTATTAGTCTAAATAGTTCTTCCTCAATTAACTATTAAAATTAAAATTGATTTGATTTATAATATTTAATTGTAATACTTTTCTAAGATAAGATCTAATACGATGATGTAATTTAAAAAAAAAGTTTAAAATCTAATATTAAAATCCAATTCGACCCTTTGGACCATGAATAACATTCAAACTCAACTTCATGTTATGACTTTTGAGCTTCATGCTAGCCAAGGATACAAAATGTTCCACAAATAATTCAGAATTTAACTGTCATCTCATGACCAAGATTTAGAAACGAGAAGGCTCAAACTCCCAGCTACTGCATATGATGTTTCAGCAGCTAGCTACTAGCGGTCAATCCCCACAACCTGTTTGATCTTTTCAGTTCTTGTACAAGGAAGGGGACCATTCCAACTCCAATTCTAAGTCTATGATTTAATCAATGGAGAAATATTATTTTTTTTTCTATATGTTGAATATTTTTTAAGGAACACCGACTGGTACGTGTTTGCTCCTGGACGCTTCCTAATATTCTTTAAAGAAAAGGGATGCCTGGCCTGCCTGCATTTCATTTTCTTGGCCATTAATTTGACTTATACTAACATGTTGACTTTCATTAAGTTGTACTGTTTCATCGTCTTCCTCCTCCCTGGTTTCATGCATGTTAGATTTAAGAAATTTTTAACTATCTTGTCTCAAAATTCAACATTCCTAGATGATAGTTCAGTGATCTGAATGCATGTCCTATCGCTAACAGTATGTAAGAAATCATTTCGATGAATTGTTGAAATACTTTTTTGGTATGATTTAGTAAGGATGATTGCTTAAATTGCATATCTAAATGAATGAAATTCATTTGATTTGATCAAGTTGATTGGAGACATACCACGACTACTACTTGGTAGATTGTAGCAACCAACATCAAGACTGGTATCATCCTTGAATCCACAAGTGCCACTGCGCTCTTCACAGCTACTACAATCCGGTTCGATCCATATTAAATATGATTCTCCTTCAGTCCAGCGAGGCCAAGAGATCGGAACATCGACACTGTTGTTCATAACTGTACACGTAGGTACTGTCTGTGGCTGGTCAGCAGGATAATAACCATTGGGTACGGCCACAACAGTGAAATTATGGCTGCTGAGGCAACTAATACGCCTTGTTGAAAGTGGGAAGGCGGAGAGAGTGACATTTGATGAACAGTTGAGAAAAGTAAAGCTTCGATATAATTCTCTGACAAAAGGTGAACCTGAGAGACTAAAATTCGTCAGGAAACGTTCTGCAAGGCAGTTTCCAGGGTCTGTGATGTATACTTGTTGAGTAAGGTAGTTGATGGATTGAACTATGAAGTTGCCAGAGAGAGGAAGAGTGAGGATCGGTTGGCCTTGAGTAGTGCATGAAAGATTGAAACCTGGGTAGCTGCATCTGCCTCCGGTAAGTCCAAAAGGGAATCGAATTTCTTGGCCGGTTCGGCTGCAAGATTCTTGACAGAATTCAAGACTGTCTGCTATTTTAATAAAGAAAAGGAACAAGAAGCAGAGAACTCGCTTTGCCATATACCGATCTTTCTTGGCTACGAGAAGACCTGCAGATTCTGTGCCTCTCTATGCAGTAACCAGTAAGCTGGTGTACAGGTTGAGACTCTTGTGTTCAATAAGGTTTTTCACTATGGCATGGATATGGAAACACAGCAGCTTTCGATGGTAAAAGCAAATGAAATGGACAAGCTTCGGTTTCGGTTAGATAGGGCATCGTGGCGCTCGTGGCGTGTGTATGTGTGGTCTCTGTGGGCTGCGACTTTGGAGACGCAGCCAGCCAAGAGCTTAATTAATGTGTTAGGGGCTTGGGACTGCCTTTTTTTTTTTTCAAGGAGAGTACTTAATGCCTTATGACAACCTCATCTCGTCAGCTACTTTGGGAAAGCTTTTACGTTAATTAATTATGATCAAGGTGAATGGTCTTCTTCTTCTTCTTTTTTCCCCCTTCATCTCATCTTTAGTCAAAGCTTGAAAGAAACCATGGACAATGGAAGAATCATGGGAAAGAGGTAGATTTTTTTATTATTTTTTTAATTTATAAGAAAATTTCACCGTAGGTTGAATTCGAAACCATCTATCTTTTAAAATAAGTTTTTACCGATTCACTAATCAACTTTCAATATACTTCAAATTTATATATGATATGCAAAAGAAAATTTTAATTTTAAGATGAATATTCTCAAATATACATATTTATCCGCATCGAATTAAGACTCTATTCCTCCAAATGAAAATATGAAAGTATAATGCACTTAATAAAAACAAAACTGTAGTATAACATATACGTTCTATCACTTTACATATTAATAAAGGTTTAGTGTGTATTCAATATAAAGAAATTTCAACTTCAACTTTTAACTTTATGAAATTACTTATTATTAAACTAAATTTTTAGAATCTTTAAATGAATTCATTTTATAAAAATTTTTATTTAAATCAAATATAATTCATTAATAAAAATTTATTTCATTTAAAAATAAAATGTAATAGTGGAATTTATCCAAACTAGCAATTAATATATATCACCCTCAAAGGAATAAGTATAAATTAATACGAAAAAATATTTTTATTGTTTTAAACCTTAAAAAACAAGATCCCTTAAAAAAAGATAAAATAAAGATTAGCAAACATTTTAGTGCGCCAAATTAAAAGAATAGTTATTTATGGTCTTATTTGCTGCCTTTTAATTTAATGGTCAAATTAATTGTCATTATAAGCTATTTGGTCCACTATTGCTTGTATAATTAATTTTAATTTTAAACGAAACAAGATTATTCATTTTTATTTTATTTTGGATTGTTTTTTCTTCTCTTCCAGCTTTATTTTTTATTGGGTTAATAGAGTGTATTAAGTCTAAACCGTGTTTAAATAATATAACATACTGTTTAAGTATAATGACAACATATATTTTTTAAACTTTCTGGAATCGTAGAATAGGTCAACTTGAAAATGAAATACCCACAAAAAAAACAATCATACAAGGAAATTTAGATGTAACACTCACCGGCTATGATTTTCCATGCGGCCATCATGCTGAATATTAATTATATATATACACAAACAAAATTTTTTTTTTAACTTATCAAACCTTTCATTGATTTAAGTCTATTAATTTAAATAATAAAAAAATTAATTCTTTGAATACAAATTTTAATTTAATTATTAAATATGAAAAAATAGACATTAAATTAATTTTACCATCAAATCCACTTGAATCAATACAAATTAATTAGAGCACTTGTAATTATTGAATATCAAAAGTAATTACGAAAAATAATTATTTTTTATTTTAATTAATTAATTAATTTATTTATTTTGTTATTCATTGAAAAGGCCAGCGTGCTTAGGTGGGTTTTGGCTGGGATTTGGTTTGGTGTCTACTTTCTTGGACTTTTTTTACAGTTTGCTGGATTATTAAATATAGTTGTCTCAACTCTTCCTTTCATTTTTATATCCCACCTACCAATACCAAGTTTAGAAAAACGGGGAAAATATTGAAGTATGGATGGAATTTCTACATAGGTTCATTTTGTTTGTCTTTGTGTATGCTTCATGCATAACAACAAATGTGCAAAAATATACCCTTTTGCATCTTATAACTTGTGTTTAGATTCATGTATGATGATTTTTCTTATGTATCTTTGTTGTATTAAATTCAATTATACTTATTCGTTTTTATCTATATATAAAAAAATCTATATATAAAAATATAAAATATTTGAAAATAATAATAATTAAATACAAATCACCAAAATATATAAAATCATTCATCATATTATTAGTGGGTGGTTAGATAGGTATTGTGCTAACAGAACAAATTATAGAATACAACTGTTATTCCAGCTCAGTATGACTAGTTGGAATGACGATGTACTAAAAAAATGACATCTCAATATGTAAAAACAGTTTTGAAAATAATCATCCATGTCTGATTTTTATGGGTAAAAAAATACATATATGTATGAAATAAAAATTACCCATAAACTACCCACTAAATATGTATGTAACGAAATGTCATTTTTTTAGTGAATTATCATTCCAACTAGGCATACTAAATTGAAATATCAATTTTACTCTATAATTTCTCGTGCTAACGGACCTTTACTTGATTCCAAGAAATATCTTAGTTAACAAATGGACATACACATCTCCACTCAAATTCATTTGTACATAGTAAAAAATAAAAGGTCAAATTTTGTAGTTCCACTTCCAAACTAAATATTTAATGCAACAATTGTATTGGATTCTCACCAAATAAGATTGCATAGTTACAACTTGGCATAAATGGGAAATTTTTTCCTGAAGTATTAGTTATATATATATATATATATAACACCATAGAAGAGGAGTGGGGGAAAAGAAAGTGAGAACTCTATCTCTCATCACCACTAATACTTATAAGAAACCTGGCTACTAGATTAAGAATTAACAGACATTATGTGAAGTATTAGTTGAAAAAAAAAGTTGAATGCATAGTTTCATCCCTAAACTTTACACAATTAACCTTTTTACATTTCTTAACTTTTATTATTTTGTATTCAACTTTTAAACATTTATTTTAAACCTTTTTCACCTTTTTATTTGTACTTTTTTATTCTATTTAACTCATACAATATCAAAACAAATATATTTGTAACTTCAAATGATTTTAAACAAATAAAATTCTAAAATGAGTTTCAAAATAATAATAAACATAATTAAAAACTAATATAAAAAAGTTAGAAAATTTTTACCTTAATTATATTTTCTCTTTCATTAAACATTGTCTTAGTTTATATAAGTTTCTCTTGTATTCATATCAATATTATTTTATAAATATTTTAATTTTATATATTATATGGATTAGATAGATTCAAAATAAAAACTTAAAGATTGAATAAAATATAATAAAAATTCAGGAGTATTGAAGTTTTAAACCGAGTAAAGTTCAGGGGGTGAAACCATGCATTCGGCCTAGAAAAAGGGCGAAAAATCATCTTGGGCTCTTAGCCCCTCACATATGTAGTGTGCTTAAAGTTGTAGGTTGAAGCCCAATAAAATTAAGTTTTAGACAAATTCAATTTCTTGGATATGAACTATGAAAGCCCACAAAATTTTTCTAAAATCTCAGTCCTTTGTGTCTAATTAAAAGCCAGAAACATGAATTAAAACAATGTTTTTATTTGACACTTCTTGTGCATGTCAAGATTTTTAGATTTTGAATCTCCTTTTGGAGAAAAAGAAAAATTCACATGATTTTAAAATTGTACGCAAAATAACTATAAATATTCTTAAATCTCCATTCTCTACATTGCAAAGATTAATTTTTGGCTTGTTCCATTGCCAAATCCCCTGTTATGTTGCTAAAAAAATTGTTTGGCATTTGCTTGGATGTTCACTAAATATCCCCCAACTAACATATTATAACTTTATTCCATTTAAAAAAAAACATCTTATTGTAACTTTAAATTTCAAGGATGGGAATCACAAAATATATATATATATATTGATAATGTAAAGGAGAAGGCAGAAAAGGAATCCTAACTTATTAATATTTTAAATATTTTAAAGAGAGTTATATCACTAGCTGACTCAACATTCGATTAACTTTATCAAATTATTTGACATTGAAAAATAAATTTTGAATTTTATTGTTAATTTATGAAATATTAACAAATTGATCATAAATTCCAAACTTTAATCTTTGAAAATTTTCTCAAATATTATTGTTACCGTATAAAATAAAAAAATTATTAGATATTTAAATATTTAAATTATAGCTTTGAAAATGTGAAGAGAAGCAGAGAATAGGAAGACAAAACTAAACTAACTCATACAAAAAATTGGAGGGAACAGGCCATTCATGAACCATAATACTTTGATACATAACCCACTACATCAATATCTGGCGGGAAAATGTCATTGCAGTCCTTTCACTTCCATATAAAACCCTAATTTACACATTTTATCCCCAAAAACACGTCGAAATTTCCCCTTTTCCTCTCCTTGCAAACCCCAATCTTCATCAATTCAATTCCATCCTACGCTCCATACAACCATCAAAGCTGACATGTGAAATGGTTTCATCAATAAATTAAATCAGGTGCCTTTTATTTTAAAGCTCTTTTTTTTTTTTTTTTTTTGCGATTTAATTTAGGGTTTGCTTGTTTTATTTAGGGTATTATCCATTAATTTTCCCGAATCAAATCCTTAAAATTTTCATAATATTGTGTTCTGATCCTTTCAGTTTCAGGTGTAGAGCTTAAAGATTCGGTTTTTAATTACCTTTCTGTTTGAAAAATGGAGGGAGCTTTTGAAGATGAAAATGAACAGACCATAACTATCAATGAGTACCTTGACAAGGTTGAAGCTGAGGAGTTGGTAATTATCCCCTTCTTCTTATCTTGTTCAATTTAGGGATTTGTTTATTTATCACTAAAAGACTTTTTTTTTTTTTCCTTGAGTTAGAAGTGTTATTATAGTGTGTGATTGTTGGTCAGATAAGCTGTGAAGTTGGGATTTTGGGCTCCTACATGAGAATGATGATAGTATTAGGCTCAATTGAGTAATGTAGGCTTTCTGGGTATTGAAAATTGTGGCCTACAAGTTATTATCTTATTTATTAATATCTTATTTAGCAGCTAAAAAGTGTTCCTTTAAATAGTTCCTCTTAATTCTTTTCTAAATTGCTGGACAAATTATGCCTTGATGTTTGATTACTTTCAACATACATGTTTTCATATTTGCTATTCCGTCAAGTATAAAAGAGATATTTGCGTAAGTTATAATGATATAAAGTGTTGACTACGTGGGTGGATTCTTTCTGGTAACTAATAGAAACATATTTTCTTTATATAATTAGTTGCATAGAGCTTTTTTTTCTTATACTTCTTTTTCTTGTGTGATTGCGTCAAAGGAAGCGGATTTGGTTTTGGGTGGCGATGAGGGCAAAGAATGCACCTATACTACGGGCTATATGAAGAGACAGGCAATTTTCTCATGTCTGACTTGCACCCCAGATGGTAATGCTGGAGTTTGCACTGCTTGCAGCTTGTCTTGCCATGATGGTCATGAGGTATTATTGCTTTAGTTTATGTTAATGTGATATACTAAAATGCTTTTAATACAAGGATGAATAAGGATGGCTTTTAATGTGCTGGTATGGATATCAGTCTCAGTCTATGCTTTAGTGTTTTCACTGCCAATGGGTTTGTTTTAGTCAATATGTATTATCATTATTTGTTTTATCGGATTTTAATCTTATTCAATTATATCTTTTGGTGATTTCATGGTTGATACATACAAAAGATTGTGGAATTATGGACCAAGAGAAATTTTCGGTGTGATTGTGGAAATTCAAAATTTGGCGAGAACTTCTGCAAGCTTTTCCCACAGAAAGATGTAGAAAATGCAAATAATTCATACAATCATAACTTTAAAGGTTCATACTGCACCTGTGGTCGGCCCTATCCTGATCCAGACGTTGAGGAACAGGAAGAGATGATACAGTGCATTATGTGTGAGGACTGGTTTCATGAACAGCATCTTGGTCTTGAGTCTTCCAATGAGGTTGTTTGCTTGGCTAATACATATTGGTTTTTTTTTTTTGAACAAGTAATACATATTGGTTCAATCTTGTTATGATTTTTTTTTTTGCCAATTACTTGTTAACAGTATCTATTAATAGCCTAGAAAGTAGAAATGCTGTTGAGAGGGGGAAAAATGTGCAAATGTATAAAATGGTGTAATGCCTTTTTATTTTTGTGACCTGAGTCAGTCACCAATATGTCAGTAATTTGTGTAGGTTAATGATGATGCTGGCTTCTTTATAGCTGCTGAAATCTTTTCACTTTGCCAGGGATCACTGTCTCATCCTGGGGGGAAAGAAAGTCCATTTCTTTTCATTATTCTACAGCGAAGAATTCGTAGGTTTTGGTTCACATAAAAGCAGGATTGGCACTTAGTGCATAAAATGTTAAATAGCAGGATACTCTCTGAACTTTTTCAGGGTCCTGCTGGTGATGTGTTGTCATTTTCTTCATAACTGACACACTCTTGTGCTTCTTGCAATTCCAATTGAATACTTTGATACTCAGCTATGCATACTCTTCTTTGCATTACAGATTCCAAGAGATGAGGAAGGGGAGCCTCTCTATGAGGATTTCATATGCAAGGCATGCTCAGCAATATGTTCTTTTCTAACGTTACATCCACAAACTATTTGGGCAACGGTGGGGCAGAGTGGTGATGTTGCTGTTAATACCAACAAAGAAAAAAATGTGCTAGAAGATAATCCTTCAGCGTGTGGATCTGGAAAGCTCGGGAATGATGCTAATTCTTATGGTTCTGGTGGGGATAATACAATGGTTGATACTAATTGTGGCGCTGTATCTGCTGCCAAGGCATCTGTTATAGGAGAGAGTTCCAACAACAATATCGATTCAAATCAAAGCACAAATGATGCCAACCTTCACAGTAGTTGTGTCATTGGAGTTGATGCGGTGGCTACATTGCCTGTTCTGGAAAGTAAACCTATGTTTCTTGCCAAAAACTGGAGGGATAGCCTCTGCAGATGTGAGAGGTGTTTAGATATGTACAGCCAGAAGCACATAAGTTATCTGCTTGACAATGAGGACTCAATTGCCGAATATGAGAAAATGGCAAAGGAGAAGAGAGAAGAAAAGTTGCAGAAGCAGGAGGGTGCTGAGCTTAGCTTTTTCAATAAACTGGGCCATGTTGAGAAGATGGAGATATTGAGTGGCATTGCAGACTTTAAGGATGAATTTCGAACTTTTCTGGTACGTCCTTGTTAACTTTTCTTCCATAGGTATCTGCAATTTGAAAAAAGTTAAGTTAGCCATGTCCATGTATCGTTTTTTCACCCAACCATCACAAGGGTGCAGTCATCTTCTCTCTTTTAACTAACTTCATGTTGCTATTTTATATTTATATGCTGAATTTCCAGATATAAGTATGCGTCACTCATGCATGTATCTATGTTCTGCAGGAGTCATTTGACACATCAAAGACAATCACCTCTTCTGATGTCCACCAGATTTTTGAAAATCTGGCGAAGAAGCGCCGACGGGAGGAGTGAGTTGTCCGTTTGGATTGTTAAAATGTAAACGTTCCTTTGTTTGGTCTTGGACCTGAATCGTTATTTAGAGCATTTTGAAAGAATGCTATAGCTATGGATGTTATTAAGTTAGAATCCTAAACTGGAGTGAACCACCTTGCCTTGTAGAATTATGTGTTTATTACCGTAAGTTTTACTTGGAGATTCTCATATTTCTTTGCTCTTTATGAACTGTTGGATTATGTTTTGCGAGCAGTTTTCATAGAACGAAAACATGATTTTGTCAAAAGAAGCGGGGCCAGATTAGGTGATTGTTGTTCCTGATAAAAGATTGCTAAGATTGAGATCATGTGCCTCTACAGTTAATGATGTGTCCTTAAAAATATAAAACTCTTCGTGCCTTGCCTAATTTGGGATGCTGTCGACTGACCATTGTCGTTACACCGATCTGCGAAAGCGATGTTGTCGTGATTTCTGCTGTTGTGAACCAGAAAACGGGCAAATTTTATATAGCAGAGTACTTGGACTACTGGAAAATGATGGCTTGACCCTTGAAGCCAGGTGCCTCAACGTTACTGGCTTATGGCATCATATATCTTCTACTGCTAGGTATCTTTTTATCTCTGTCTGAAACGTCATTAAACATCATGATTAGCTAATCCAACATCTTCTTCTATGATTGTATCTCCTCAATCTTAATCTTTGTCTTCAATCATCGATCATTTCATAAAAGTTATGGTTATTATCATTGCATTTGTCATGATTATTATTATTTATTATTAAATCTCATTATACACAACAGATTTCTCCAGCACTTGATTAGTGCAATGGCATCTTATCTTGACAAAGCAATATGAAAGACGACGGTTCAACCCCTTATCTCTCAGAAAAATAATTCTTTTTTTTGTCTGAACCACCGATATTTAGAGTCTATTGGACTCTGACTAGTTCGATTCGACCTGAATAGAACCACAAGGGCAGTAAAGGTCTTTCAATAACTAATTCAACACGGTTGCATATACTAAATTTCGAACCCAAAACCTCGCTTAAGCGGGATCAATTTCCTACCAAATTGTTTAGTGCGATATGAGATCTGTCGGCTAAATGACTTTAAAAAAAAAACACTGACCATTTAATCTTGGCTAAATGGCTAAAAAAAAAACCTTCGAACCTCAGATCTGTTGTGATCGATTGTTTAGTCCTATCTAAGGTTGTATCATTCAAAGCATGAATTACTTTAACGTAAAATATTAAGATGTTACATCAATATGAGGTTTGAATCCATCAAACAAGTTAAATTTTGACTGATACAAAAGGTCCAAGTCTTCCGAGAAGATTAATCCATGCATGAGTAGAGACCCTTTTGTGACTAAAAGAGTTGAGAATTTAGCAAAATGTGTCCTGTTTGTTTACCATATCAAACATTGATTATGCTTCGATTATACTCATGTTCACACTCATAAACTGCTTATTCTGACCACGAGGAAGGAATACTGCCTGCATGATTGACCTTAATGGTTTAACTTTTCAAACCAAAGTGAAAAAAGGAAACAAAAACAATAGTTTATGTTGAAAATTTGTATTTAAATCCATCAAGAACACACCAAAATTTTAATTATTATTTTTTCGAATGAATTATGACATATACATAAATGATTAAAAGAAATAACGAGTTGAAATTTTAAAATGTATTTATGAAAAAAAACCATAATTATAAGGGATAATCTTGAGTGTATAGAAAACTTTTTACTATATATTTTTTATTTTATATGATAAATAAAGTGAAAATGCGAATAAAATCATTTTTTTACAATTATATGCAGTAAAATAATTAGAGAAAATTTAAATTTGGATCTCATTTTCTAATAATATTAATCAAATTTATCATTTTTTTTTGTAATAGAAATGTTATACGACATAGTAAAACTCTGACTTATTCCACTTTTACTGAACTAACAACAAAAGCAAAAATAAAAACAAAATGCGAAGTGAAAAGGAAAGGTAACAACTTTTCATGTTCGTGAACATTGCTGCTAATAATTGTATAATCAACCCATTTCAACATAAAATAAAATACAATTATTTAAGATTAGGTAGAGTCTAGTGAAGAAATATAGTCCAAATAAAGTAAATTATGCAACTTAATAAAAAATTAAGACATGATATCACTACATGTACATGTTCCCGCTAGTAGTTCAAATGGCAAAAGATATAAACATCTAAATGTAGAGAGCAGAGTTTGAATTTACGTCATTCTTACTTTTTTCTATTATGATGAAAAATTAAATCACCTGAACTCTACCGATTAAAAAATATATATGTCGCTATATTAACATGGGTCAATCTTCAATGTTGAAAAAAGAAAAAAATAATCAACATCTAACAAATATTTTCTCCTTCCATTTTGTCTTAATAATCAACATCTAACAAATATTTTAATGTTCCATTTTGTCTTCGCTCTTCAGCTCTGCAATGGGAAGCATTATTAGCCCTAAGAGAAGCTGCGAATTTACGACAAGTAATCAATAGGAGCTTCTAATGTTATGTTTGAATTCGATTCAGTATAAATGCAAGCTGTGTCTATATGTTAATCTTGCAAATAATGACTTGAAGATTGATTTTTTTTAAAAAAAAAATTCAAGTTTTTAGTATTGCGCTTATCTATGATCTACGTATTAATAAACTGTACAACAAAGGCCAATCATTTTCAATAACAACATAATTTGAATCTTATACCTTAAAATGCCTTTGAAGTGATTACTTGATTAGTTCCCTCACTGATATTTATTTAATTTTTTAAATGAACTTGTCGACAACTGTTCTTTTTTTGAAGGTTGCAATGAAAAATAAACTGTGAGTTTCTTATTTTTCCACCGGGAATTTATTAGAATGTGGTAGGAAGTTGAGAGGAGCCATGCTCTTTTCTAGACAGCAGCCTAATTAATTAAGCTTCCCATTTTCCATGAAATTCAATTTAGTCAGCTAAATCTTTATATGCATTCTTTTTCAAAAGCAAAACTATATCTTTTTTAAGGAATTGGAAAAAAGGAGAGATGCTTTCTTCTATTCATACTTTTCAAAGGGACAAATATTCTAAGGAAATTTTTTGTTTCTAAATACATTATATTCATATAGAAAACTACATTTATAAAAATAAAAAAGAATGCAAGATAGATCGGGAAGTGACTGTAATTAAAAAAAATTTATCAGTAAAGGCAGAAGATTTCGACTGACGGAGTGAAACCTCTAGATAAGATTGACCGCACCCTGCTAAGCCGGAAAATAATTACCTCAGTTCATATATCTGTATACATTAATTAATTAATTAATTTGAGTCATTGGATATAAGATTTTTTTTTTAATTTGCATTTATATGTTAAACAGAAAAGAAATGGTTTCTTGAAGTTGAAACAAGCAAAAACTTCTCTTTTCTTGGAAAGAGCCATATGGTATTCTGCAAATAAATTATTAGCTGTCCAACTGATACTGTTCTACTCATTTTTTTCCTACGAAAATTTTCAAATATATAATTTGAATTCTATTATTATTAATTTTTAAAATTTATTTTAGTGTTAACATTAAAATTATTTAACTTCCCTATCAATTAAAAAAAATTATTGGCTGTGTTATTATTATTATTTCTTTTAAATGTTATCTAAGCTTTTTAGTTCAATTCGAGTGCTTAAAAGCATATCCAATAGACTATTCTTTTGAATAAAATTCTTTATTTTGAAGAGTTAATCCAAAAAAAAGTCTCCAATACATTCTCTATATTTTTATTTTAGAAAAGAGGGTTGGTTTGACTCTCTACATGTTAAGAGTCAAACTTCACTCTCAAGAGCCAAACCAACTCTCCACTCTAAAATATTTTAATTCTATATGCAAGATATTAATTGATATTTATATATTTATTAAAATAATTTTTCTCTTTCATCACATTAAGCATTAAATTGAGGAAGAAAATTAAATAAATAGAGGGAAATGTTTTATAAAACAAAGGAGGAAAAAAATTAAATATTAATATTTATTGGATAAAGCAAAATGAAGATTAAAAATATCAAAAGTCTATTGGAGTTGTGTAAATTTTTTCACTCTTTATATTTAAATATTCTTTAAAATGCTCTTTATTGAGCAAAAAATATTCTTTAAAATAAAAAGTACTATTGGAGATGTTCTAAGAAATTAACATTGAATTTCTTAAAAAAAAAAAGAAAAAAATTAACATTGATAAGTGATAAAACAATAATTATGCTAACTAAAATGTATTAATTAGATTAAAAAAATACATATTACGCCTACTACATTTATACAATTATTTATTTGAGATTTATAACAAACTTTAAAATATATATATATATATATATATATGTAAAAGCTAAATAGCCACCTATAGGCTAAAGTGGCAATTCACCCCTAAACTATCATCCAAATTGCAATCAACCCCAAAATAAATTTTTTGGACTATTTCACCCTACCATATCTCAAGTTTGGCCATTCTCCCCAAATTTTGGAGAGTGAAGATCACTTCCTTATTAAAGCAAGTGAAATATTAAATAATATTAATAAACATATTTTTTTTCTTCCCTCATAAAAATATTAATTTTTTTATTTTAAAGTGAAGATCCAATATTACTGCACATCAATCTCTGTAGAATATCAAAGAAAAAAATCACTAATGTGGCCTATTAACATCACTACTATCATCTGCCAAACACAACCACCACCACCATTAACTCCATCCTCACCTTTTTTTTTTTTGAGAATAAAAAGTTGCATTAAGAAGAAATAACAGAAGAACCGTTTACAACAACACTTAAAGCATAAGAAGGAATTGTGCCCTAAATAATAAAATAAGAACCTAAAGTTAAAACATCCTTTGCCAATTTGTGAGCAACAACGTTGCCATCACGATGAATAAAGGAGAAAGAATATTCCATAAAACCATCACTCCACAACACCACCAATAAAATCAAACAACAAAAACCCATTATTTCAATGGTGCTGTTATGAAGAAGAATTAAAGAAACAAACCATTAATCCAATCTAAACACAAATCATAAATGAACTCATTCAATGATTATCACAAGCACCACCCAACACCACTATTGCCTGCACCATCATCGCCATAAGCATAACCTAGCATCGCAACCTAGACCTTCATTAGTGTCACCATTTGCCAGCACAACCCAACACCACCACATTAACAATAGCACAAAACAACACGAGAAACACAATGCAGTTTTTTTTTTTTTTTTTTACAAAATAAAAAACAAAAACCACCACTGCCCAAAATCAGACAAAATTTTTTCCTCAACTATTACTAACATAGCACAGCTAATAAAATTATAATTAATAAGGCCACATGATTTGTAATTTGTAAATTGATGGAAAGAAATTTAAAATTTTCATTGTTAAGCTATAAAATATTTCCAAAAAAAAGTGACAGTTGTAAATGAGGAATAAATTTTTTCAGAATGTAAACAATCGATTCAAGAATGTAAAAACGTAACCAAAAGAAACTAATTACAATAAAATTATTTAAAAAAAAAGACTTTTTTGTTTAGCTGTTTTGTTTTTGGGAAGAGAGATGACGAAGGAGAAGAAGAAGAAAAAGAGGAAGAGGGATGGACTTATTGTTGTTGTTGTTCTTTATTTGCTGGTTCAGATTTTACTGGGTATTATTACTCTTAGGTGGAGCTACCAGAAGCCCCATAGACATACATTGACGACACAACTATTGAAAGAGTTGGCAACACAAGTGATTGTTGATGTTAATGATAGGCGGTTGTTGGTGTTGCTGGTGCAGTTGTTTGTGTTGATGGTAGGTGGTGCTGGAGTTGTCACCGTTGATAACAATGGCGTTGGGTTAAGTCACAAGGATTTTTTTTAATGTTTTGAGTATATTAACCTTTAATAAGATATATTTAAAAACAATTATTTTGAATGAATGTTATGTTTAATTTTTATTTTATAAATAATTATTTTTTTTATTTTTTTAAACAATTTTGTTTATTTTTTTAGGAGAGTGCATTTCACTCTCTTTTTTTAATGAGAAATTGGGGTAAAGAGTCCAAGTTTGAAAAGGTTTGGGTGACATAGTACAAAAAGTTAATTTTGGGGTTGATTGCACTTTGAATGATAGTTTAGGGGGTAAATTGTCACTTTAGCCGCCACCTATATATCAATTGGTTGAATTAAATTTTGAAACTTCGTCATTTCAGCAACGAAAAAAAGATAGAAACTTCTTGTGTCTTTTTCTTTTTTTTTTTTTCTTTGGCCTAACTCTGATTAAAATATTTCTTTAAAATTGAAATCATATTGTGTAATCAATAATCGTTAGACTTATGAACTATTTTTATTTAATTAATATTTTAAATTTAAATTATAATATATACAGTTATATTAAATTAATTATTAAATTTTTTTTATTATTTTTATGATCATATTTAAATTGAATCAAATTAATGAAAAATTCAATAAATTATTTGTAATAGTATTTTGTACAAAATTTTTATTTCCATAAAAAACATTGGCTACCGACACGTTTCAAATTTCTGATTTAAGTTGTACAAAAGGAAATGACATATCTGAGCTGACATGAAAGCCAGACTTGGCACTTTTGCCGGTGACTGTAATCAAAGGCTATATATATAAATATACTCTTTTGTTTTTTTTGGAAATATAAATATACTCTCATATGATAGAATCCTTACAAGATTTTGGAGGTAAACCCAATTAATACATTAATAAGAAATAAACCTAACTAGTTATTTAATTATATAAGGCATTAGATAAATAACAGTTGTTTTATTATTCATTAAAATTAAGTTTTGTCACTTAGCAAGTAGCAGAATAATAAATAATAAAGAAAAAAATACAATATCTTGCAAATAAAATAAAAAATAAAAATAAAAATAAAAATAAAAATAAGATATAAGTGCTCCTAACTTCTATATATACCCACCTTCCCCTTTCGTTCACATGCACAACTAATACCCTCTAAAGAATTGAACTCTTTCTACAAGTTTCCTTCTTTTCTTTCTTATTTTTTTAGTCCCCAGTACCATTATTTGGGACTATTAATCCACTGAACTTAGAGTGATTTTTTGTTTTTTTTTTTTCCCTCAAAGAAATCATAAGTTGGTGTTTTTTGTTTTTCCTTTTTTTTGGGTTCATCCAAGAATCAACATCCATGGGAAATTGCATGAGGTCAGGCAGAAGAAACCTACATGAAGAGGATGATCATGGCAAGGAAGAAGAGTATGATCAAGAACAAGAATGGGGAGGTGAGTTTGGTAATGAAAGAAGTAATGATCATGGTAATACTGAGAAGGGTGGTGTCAAGGTTAAGATAGTGCTTACTAAAGAGGAGCTAGAATGGTTAATGTTTCAGCTTAAAGGAAATGATGGCAAGAAATTGGAAGATGTTTTGCAAGAAATTGAAAAAGAAAGGGCGAGAGGGAAAACAAATGGAACATGGAGACCTTCTTTGGAAAGCATCAAGGAGAGTCCTGAAGTGCTTGAAATAGAAAGATTATGAACTCTCTTCTTCTTGGCCTTTTTTTTCTTCTTTTTTTTTTTTTCTTTTTAGTCCTCTTTAATGAGTTTTTTAATTTGGGTTTTTAGCTTTGTTAATGACCCAAGTGTTAGGATTCTTTATGTGCACATTTCAGTACCTTTTATATGCATGTGATATATCAAATATAATATAGTTGCTATATAGTTTTAGTGTGAATAAATATGCATTTTTTATGTGCCATGTTAGCTCTTGTTAAGCCTCTATGAACCAATTAGATTCTAATCTTAGCATTCAGAACATATATTTTCTCATTATTATTGTTTTGATCCAATGATTGAGATTCAAAGTTGATCATGTCACTAATACTTGACAGAATAATTAAGAGATTGAATTCTATAACTTGTGGAAATTAAGATGGGTAGATGGAAGACTAAATCAAATCAGACTTATACAGCAACTTGAAGAGCCACAACTTCAAAAGCAAGAGCATTTATTTATTTATTTTTGAAAGAAAAAGCAAGACCATTTCTACTTGATAACTTTGTTTAGTTTTAGCTCCTTTTCACTCCACTCCAAAATAAGAATAGTCTCTAGTAATTTTGTTGAATGTGATTGAAATCTGTCTTGTTTTGTTTTGTTTCTCATTTTGTTTTGTTTTTGTTTGCTCTTGTTGAGCATGTATTGTTGTGAATTATTATACAAACTATTCTATAGTTGCCAAATTTGACCTGTGGCTGAATAAAGAAAGATGTAATCCCAATAATTTTACCTGGCTATTACACATTTGGTGTAAGTAAAAATCATTGGCTCAAGTTATAGCTTATGCCTATTCTATACATCTACAATTGTTTTTTATTCAATGTTTTCAATATAGTTATATAAATATGAATTATTTTAGAGTGTGAATTGAACGAGTTCTTCATCAAGAAATGCAATTAATAGACTGCATTATTGCACATTTCTATCTATTAAATGCTGAGCGAGACATATAGATTAGAATTTTCAGCCCTGGCCGCTAATATGGTTTTTAGTTAGTTTTATTTTTTTTCGAGCAATTAAATCAATCGCTTAAATTTCAACACTTTGAGGAGGAATAGGGCTCAATCCTTACTTTTTCATATTTTTTGCTGGGCTACTCATGGAGACATGTAGATTAAAATTTTTAGACCTAAACCGCCTTGATAATAAATATGGTTTTTAGTTAGTCTTATTCATTATACGTGCTTATACTAGAAATAATGTGTTTCGTATTTCTACACTGTGAAATGTATTTTTCAGATTGCTAAAATTTCATTCTGAAAGGCACAAATTTATTAATTTTTCAGATTTTGCATGATACGCCTTGGAAAAAAAAAAGGAAAATTGCCTGCATAACTTTTGCCAAACAGTCAAATCTTTACAAGTATAACGGAAGGATCCAATATCGAGTTTTTCCTTTTTCTCCTTCAGTTTGTAATGGTAAAGAAAAAAGAATGGGAGGGGATTCAAATTTAGATTAGATTGCTCTAGAATTTATAAGGTAATTAAGAGTAACATATATGGCTTGAATGGACTGGCATTGTTTGCCTAAAACCATAAGGATATCATATAATATCAAAATTACTCTAGAATTTTTTTTTTGTTTTGGGGGGGAAGGGGGCGGGGGTTGGTAAGAAGATATTTATTGATCCGAAGATATTTCCTGGTATAAAATAATTTATCGGTCCACCTAGTGAATCTTCATGGCTACAAGCCATTAAAACCTGAACATAAAAAGATAGCGTGAGCAAACAGATGTGAAGATATGCATATATAATTATGCTTAAACTTAGAAGTTAGAACATTCTAATGTTTCATTTCTTCCAATAACTGAAATTTTAAGTGAAAATGAAAGGTTCATGAGTTCTTGCTAAAAATCCCAAAACAACAAACTAAATGAGTAACCTACAATTGCAATCTGTACAAGAATGAGATAATTGAGCTGAGACTTTCTTAATCTAAATAAATTATAAAATTATTATTCAGAATCGTATCCATAATTTATTGAGTTTGATTTAACAAACTCAGTTCAATTCAGATAAAATCATAATAATGATACAAGTTTTATAATAACAAATTTAACGTGAATACATAAATCACATGTGAAATTCAGAATATTATTTAAATGAGAATAATACCCTACTAGCTGATCTTTATTATTAATATCCAATAATCACAAGAATTTCGACTAACTTGAAGTTTTAGCCAGATAAATTTATAAGAGAGAAAATCTCCTAATGCCTTTTTCCTCCGTACATAATACTTGAATTACAGATTTTATTTAAAGAAATTTAATTTTTTTACCTTTGAACCCTCAATCTTAACTTCATGTCATGCTGACTCTATTTTTACCATAAGGGTGTTGATAATAATTATTTTATTAAGGAATAACGGTGTACAACGTATGTCGACGCGTACATTATATCACAAATAATAAAAATGGAACTGACTTCAAACTAGTACAACTAGAAGATGAGTTTATTAAATTTGTTATCTTTTTCCACAACATTTATTAGATGTTAAGAAGGGATAGACTCCCTCCATTTCAGTGGTCCTGAGATGAGGATGAGGCTCTTTAATATTGTCATAAGCCATGCCTCCCATGTTGTTTCAATCTGGTCAACCGCTCTGTTGCGCTCTTTCCATTTAATGTCGTAGCCAGATAGTTGCCTTGTGGGGGTTGTGGCAGGCAAACATTAAAACTTGTCCTGTAAGTTGTTGTGACGCTCGTGCTTATCCAGGACTTCTGGATGGATCATGTTGGAAAATGGGCTTCAAGATGCATTGCATGTTTCTGTAGTCATCGTTGAACGATTAATGACACCATTGCCGGGCCCTGACTTGTGAAGAGTCCAATTAAATTTCAGCAAATGGTCATACTGAAATCTGAGAACCTTGCAACTTGCAACTTGCAATTGGGTTTGTGTTTGTCCCGGTCCTCCCAGGTTGCGTTAAAATAATCTTCTGATGTGCTCTTTTTTTCTAGAACTTTTTACTGCTTTTTGTACTGAACGCCTCATTAAAATGTTGAAGTGGAAGCCGACTGTGAGCATATATATGTGTATAAATATTTTCATTTAATCTTCTGATATCCAGTATTTATCGATTAATTTGAAATATTTAACTTTAAGAATATTTAAAAAAAAAAAACAGAAAAATTTAAAGAGAGCAGCACCATGCCATTTTGTTTATTATCTGGATACTTGATTGCCGTTAATTAAGAAATAGCAAAAACATGCAGATCTTGGGTATTAGATTACATGCAAGTTACAACAAAGATCATAAAACAGCACAACTAAACTATACGGAGCAAGAAATTAGTATTGGTACATGTATAACTCTGTGTCTAATTCTCTTCAGGAACAGTTTTAAGCATACCACGACCACGATCAAAACCACATGTGGACGACACAACACGTACACGACTAGGGATATTTACTAGCTCCTGTGCTACGTCTCTGAACTCAAGAAACCCACCATCTTTACACTTCGACATGAGTCGAGCAGCTTCTTGTTTTGTCATCGTAACTTTCACTCTAATCACACCCTTTTCTTCACCAACACTACTTCCATGGCTTCTCTTCTTCATCTTCTCATCATCTTTTTCTTCTTCAGAGCAAAGTAACGGTTCTCTACTTGCCAAGAAATCACCTTTTTTAACCTTCTTCGTTGATGGGTACTTGCTCAATTCATCTCTTTCTACGAAATTCGTACCCTTTGATCCCTTAAGGCCTAAGGGAGTATGGCTAAAGATTTTATCGAAAGAACTCAACATTTTGAGTAGGCTAATTAACAGTAGTGATACTATTGTGAAGTAGTGTTGTGCTTTTGCAAGATTTGAAACAAGGGGTTGATGTTTATATAGAGAAGCTAAGGCGGCTACATAGAGAGTGAGTAGACAAGAGCTGAGCAAGCACAGATGATATCAATAAAGTGTAAAATGGGGCACACACATGGGACATGGAATAGGAGAAGGTGTGTTTCGTCCTCAAATCATAGGCGTCAAGCGTTAAGTTCACGATAAGCATAAAAGTCTGTCTTTGTGCCATGTTATTACTTCAGTCAATTTAAGCTCTTAATGATAGATGACTATGCTCATTTTAAGTGGATCCCTTAAAAGACGATGACTACCTTCGATCTTTGAAAAGGTCAATACTTTCTAATTTTACCTCTAAAATAATTAAAAAGTTTTATTCCATTGTAAAGTTCAAAAATCATTTTATCTTTGATGTTGTATGCATATATTACTATTTTTTTTTTAATATTTGAATAACAAAATTTATAATAGTTATTTACTTATTAGTAGGGTGAGCAAAGAACTGACTAAACTGAGAAAATCAAAATATTACATATATAAATATGGGTGCTTCTCTAATTGAAGCTAGCTAATGTGCTATTGTTCATTTTTTTTTCCTTTATAATAAATTCAGTTCACTGAAAATTGCATTAAATTTCATCTAAAATTTCATAATAATTAGAAGGGTACTGCCTTCCAATCTTCTGGATCTAGGGTAGGGTATGCTAATTGCTAGAGAATAAGTCGTGTTGGTCTCAATTTATATTTTCATGAAATTTTTGGTCCGTTCGATTTTAGTTTTTGTTTTATCCAATGTTCACCCCTACTTATTACTATTCAAGTGATTTTTTAAGTTGTAAAATTTTGAATACGAATTCTAATAAAAAATTAGTGAACAATGTTAATTAAAGATTTATGTAATTTACTTTCTAAATATTTGGCTTGTAATTTAGTTTAAGATTTTAATTGAGATTATGAAAAAGTAGCTATGGAAATTTGTTCAGAGATTCAACCATGCAGTAAAAAAAATAAAGAAAATTCATTCAAACTACCTGCCCAGAGACATGACAGTTTTGAAATGAAAACTTTGGATGGAGATGTAATGTAAAGAAATTATGATGTTTTTTAAAGAAATTATGATGCTTTTTCTTGCCATATACCGTAGAAATTAATGAAAGGTTCATGGGTTCTTGCTAAAAATCCCAAAAGAACAAACTAAATGAGTAACATACAATTGCAATCTGTACAAGAACTAGATAATTGAGCAAAGACTTTCTTAATCTAAATAAATTATAAAATTATTATTCAGAATCGTATTCATAATTTATTGAGATTTAACAAATTCAGTTTAATTTAGATAAAATCACAATAATGATAAAAGTCTTATAATAACAAATTTAACATAAATACATATCATATGTGAAATTCAAAACGTTATTTAAATGGAAATAATATCCTATCAGCTGATTTTTATTATTAATATCTAATAATAAGGGTTTCGACTAATTTAAAATTTGAACTGGATAAATTTATAAGAAAAGTAAAATTTTTCATGTATAATACTTGAATTCTAAATTTTCTATAAAGAAATTCAAATTTTTTACCATCTGAACCCTCAATCTTAACTTTATGCCATGTTGATTCTCTTTTTACCATAAGGTGTTGATCATAATTTTTTGTTTAAGAAACAAATATGTACTCGTATGTAGACTTATACATTACATATAATAAAATGGAACTGATTTCAAACTAGTACAAGTAGAAGATGCGATAGAGTTAATTTAATTACGGGCCTCTTTCAATTAATAATTGTCTGAAAGTTGGTGTGTCTATAATAAATCTTTTGATGTTAAAAAAAAAATAGAGGTAATTTAATTTGTTATCTTTTTCCACAACATTTATTAGATGTACCACTGAAGATGAGGCTCTTTAATATTAACATGAGCCATGCCTGCCATCTTGATGTTTCAATGTGGTCAGCTGCCCTGTTGCGCTATTTCCATTTAATGTCGTAGCCAAATGTTGCCTTGCAGGGGTTGTGGCAAACATTGCCTTGCAGGGGTTGTGGCAAACATTAAAACTTGTCCTGTAAGTTGCTGTGACCCTCGTGCTTATCCAGGACTACTGGATGGATCATGTTAGAAAATGGGCTTGAAGATGCATTGCATGATTCTGTAGACATCGTTGAAGGATTAATGACACCATTGCCGGGCCCTGACTTTTGGAGAGTCCAATAAAATTTCAGCAAATGGTCATACTGTAATCTGAGAAGCTTGCAAATTGCAATTGGGTTTGTCCCGGTCCTCCCAGGTTGCATTAAAATAATCTTCTGATGTGCTCTTTTTTTCTAGAACTTTCTACTGCTTTTTGTACTGAACGCCTTATTAAGATGTTAAAGTGCAAGGTGACTCTGAGCATATATATGTGTATAAATATTTTCATTTACTGTTTCGATATTCAGTAGTAAGCACAAGAATTCCAATTAATTCGAAATATTGGAGTTTAAAAATAATTTTAGAAAAAGAACAGAAAAATTTTAAGAGAGCAGCGTCATGCCATTTTTTTATTATCTGGATCCTTGATTATCGTTACTTAAGCAGTAGCAAAAATATGTAGATCTTGGGTATTAGATTACATGCAAGTTACAGCAAAAGATCATAAAACAGCACAACTGAACCATCTGGTGCAAGAAATTAGCATTAGTACATGTATAACTCTGTGCCTAATTCTCTTCAGGAACAGTTTTAAGCACACCACGACCACGATCAAAACCACATGCGGACGACACAACACTGACACGATTAACAGGGATATTTACTAGCTCCTGTGCTACATCTCTGAACTCAAGAATCCCACCATCTTTACACTTTGACATGAGTCGAGCAGCTTCTTGTTTTGTCATCTTAACTTTCACTCTGATCACACCCTTTTCTTCACCAACACTACTTCCATAGCTTCTCTTCTTCATCTTCCCATCATATTTTTCTTCTTCAGAGCAAAGTAATGGTTCTCTACTTGCCAAGAAATCACCTTTTTTAACCTTCTTCGTTGATGGGTACTTGCTCAATTCATCTCTTTCTACGAAATTCGTGCCCTTTGATCCCTTAAGGCCTAAGGGAGTGTGGCTAAAGATTTTATTGAAAGAACTCAACATTTTGAGTAGGCTAATTAAAAGTAGTGATACTATTGTGAAGTAGTGTTGTGCTTTTGCATGATTTGAAACAAGGGGTTGATGTTTATATAGAGAAGCTAAGGCGGCTATATAGAGAGTGAGGAGTAGACAAGAGCAGAGCAAGCAGAGATGATATCAATAAAGTGCAAAATGGGGCACACACATGGGACATGGGAAAGGAGAAAGTGTGTTTCGTCCTCAAATCATAGGCGTCAAGCGTCAAGTTCACGATAAGCATAAAAGTCTCTCTTTGTGCGATGTTAATTCAGTCAATTAAGCTCTTAATGATAGATAATTGCTCATCTTGAGTTGATCCCTTAAAAGACGATGACTACCTTCGACCTTTGAAATGGTCAATACTTTCTAATTTTACCTAGAAAATAATCAAAAAGTTTTATTCCACTTAAAGTTCAAAAATCATTTTATCTTGATGGTGATGTATTAATTGCAATTTAGTTGTTAACATACTAGCTTAAGTGGTAAAAGACATGGACATTCAGTTGAAGAGAGCAGGATTACCTTTTACTTTTTTTTTTTTTTTTTTATTATGTTGGAAATTTAACTATTTATACTAGTTTTTAAAAAAAATTGTATTTTAATTATTTATGCATGTATAACTAATTTTTTATATTTGAATAATAAAAAATTGACGATCGAGCGGAGATAGGTAAAAAAATTTATTGTACTAATTGTTAAAAAATTGTATTTTAGTCATTTATGCATGTATAACTAAATTTTTTATATTTGAATAATAAAAAATTAACGACCAAGCGAAGATAGGTAAAAAAATTTATTGTACTAATTGTTAAAAAATGTATTTTAGTCATTTATGCATGTATAACTATTTTTTTATATTTGAATAATAAAAATTGATGATCGAGCAGAGATAGGTTAAAAAATTTATAATAGTTATTTAGTTATTAGTAGGGTGAGCAATAAACTGACTAAACCGAAAAAACAAAAATATTATATAAATAACCATGGATGCTTCTCTAACTGAAGCCCTAATGTGTTATTGTTCATATTTTTCTTTAATAGGTGCTTCTCTAACTGAAGCACTAATGTGTTATTGTTCAATTAATCGAAAATTGCATTAAATTCCGTCTAAAATCTTATAATAGTTAGAAGGGTATTGGCCTCCAATCTTCTGGAGGTCAGATAGGGTATGATAACTGCTAAAAAATAAATCAGTTTGATTTTAGTTTTGATCTTGACTGATGCTCAACCCTACTTATTAGCATTCAAGTTATTTTTTAAGTTGTAAAATTTTGAATCCGAATTCTAATAAAAAATTTAATGAACAATGTTAATTAAAGATTTATGTAATTTACTTTCTAAATGTTTGGCTTGTAATTTAGATTTAAGATTTTAATTGAAATTATGAAGAAATAGCTATGAAAATTTGTTAAGAGATTCAAAAATTGTATTTTAGTCATTTATGCATATATAACTAAGTTTTTTATATTTAAATAATAAAAAAATTGACGACAGAGCAGAGATAGGTAAAAAATTTATAATAGTTATTTAGTTATTAGTAGGGTGAGCAATTAAACTGACTACTGAACCTAAAAAGCCAAAATATTACATAAATAAGCATGGGTGCTTCTCTAATTGAAGCTCCAATGTGTTATTGTTCATTTTGTTTTTTCTTTAATGGGTGCTTCTCTAATTGAAGCACTAATGTGTTATTATTTAGTTACCCAAAAATTGCATTAAATTTCGACTAAAATCTTATAATAGTTAGAAAGGTACTGCCCTCCAAACTTTTGGAGGTCAAATAGAGTATGATAACTGTTAAAGAGTAAGTCAGTTTGATTTTGATTTCAATTTTAACCAATGCTCACCCTTACTTATTAGTATTCAAGTTATTTTTTAAGTTGTAAAATTTTGAATCTGAATTCTTAAAAAAAAAAAATTAGTGAACAATGTTAATTAAAGATTTATATAATTTACTTTCTAAATGTTTGGCTTGTAATTTAGATTCAAGACTTTAATTGAGATTATGAAGAGGTAGCTATGAAAATTTGTTCAGAGATTCAAAAATTGTATTTGAGTCATTTATGCATATATAATTAATTTTTTTAATATTTGAATAATAAAAAATCGACGATTGAGCCGAGATAGGTAAAAAAAATTATAATAGTTAGGGTGAGCAATAAACTGACTGAAACGAAAAAATTAAAATATTATATAAATAAGTATGGGTGCTCCTCTAATTGAAGCATTAATGTGTTATTGTTCAGTTAATCGAAAATTGTATTAAATTTCGTCTAGAATCTTATAATAGTTAGAAGGGTACTACCCTCCAATTTTCTAAAGATCGGATAGGGCATAAAAATTACTAAAGAATAAGTCAGTTAGATTTTGATTTTGATTTTAACCGATACTCACCCCTACTTATTAGTATTCAAATTATTTCTTAAGTTGTAAAATTTTGAATCCGAATTTTAATAAAAAAAATTTAGTGAACAACGTTAATTAAAGATTTATGTAATTTACTTTCTAAATGTTTGGCTTGGAATTTAGATAAGACTTTAATTGAGATTATGAAGAATTAGTTATGAAAATTTGTTCAGAGATTCAACAATGCAGTAAAATAAATAAAATTCATTCAAAATTACCTGCCCAGAGACATGACAGTTTTGAAAAGAAAACTTTGGATGTACATGTAATGTAACGAAATTATGATGTTTTTTCTTGCCATATACAGTAGAAATTAATGAAGACTGACCAAGTCTTCAAAATTGACATTTATTAATTATTCAATTTTTTTATTTTTTATAACGCGGTTTTACAAAAGGAACAAGAATATTAATGTCGAGTCCACCACTAATCTATTGCAATTCGAAACCAACTATACGTAATTGATGTTTTTCGGTCTCTGTCTTCAAGTACCTCAGAGTAACAGCACAATTTCAAGAACTTTAAGGTTTTTGTTTGTAACTAGGATACTCCAAAACCCATAATTTACTTCAGAATTTTCTATGAAAATAAATTACAATTAACAAATGAAATTAATTTGACTTTAGATTCTAAATTAATTAATATGCTTTTCTATGTCAAGAATTTACTTTCATTTTTTTTAAATGGTGACAGGAGTTTTAACTCATATATTTATATCAAAATCGATTTTTAATTTGAATTTTAATTGAACTAATTAACTAAAAAAAAGTTAATGAATGATAGTTGATTTTTTTCTTTTTTATGGAAAAAGCTGAATTTTTCATTGATTAAAAATTAAAAATACATCTTGAGAAAAAAATAATATCAGTAATTATACAACAAAAAAGTATCAAAATAAAATTTTATTATTTTTTATTTTTCAGTTGCGTTGATAGAATAACTTTAATTGGCCATATTAAACTTTAATAGCAATTTTATAATAGGGGTGAACAACCAAACCTTATAACAGATAGTAACTTCATAGAAGAAAATTTTAAAAAATCCAACAAAAAATACAAACCTGTATTTAATGAATACAAATAAATTAAATATAAAAAAATAATAAGAGATTATACCATCCATCAAAAATGAAATTTTTTAATAAAAATCATAGAAAGAAAAAAAAATAGAGGAGGCTAGAGTTTTTATGAGGATAAAATAAAATTGGATTTGATAGTTGATTAATATCTTAATATAATTTAATTTGTAAATGTTTGGGTCGTAATTGTAGATTTAAGTCCTTTTAATTGACATTAATGAGATGCAGTAGCTATCAAATTCTGGTCTTTCAACCCATTAAAAGAAATTAGTTTTTTCTTGCCAAGCAACATGACATTCTGAAAGGGATAACTTTTGATGAAGATGAACAACTTATCCTGTAATTCCGTAGCATATATGCAAAGTGCAAAATTAATCCTTGACTTAGTCTTGGAAATTGACATTGATTAGCCTCTCTAATTACTTCCTACACGGTTTTATTAAAGAACAAACTCATGTGTCTAACTCTATATATATTAGTTGTCAATTGGCACTTTGCATAACTTATAAATAATGTACATATTTTTAAATAAATAATTTTTATAATTTTAAAAAATTAAAATTTAAAAATTAATTAAATATAAAAGCGAAAAAAATTATTATAATAATTTTATTTGATTATTTTTTATTATGGATACAAATAAATTTTTTATTATGGATACAAATAAATTTTTTATATGCATACTAATAATAATAATTGAATAAATAAAATAAAATAAAAAATAGAAAATATTAAGAAGTTACATACTTTTTACTTTTTATGTTAAATAGAAAAGAAAAATGTGTTTTTAGTTGAATAAAAGAGGGATGTTTTTTAAATAAAAAATGGATATTTTAGTTAGAATAAAAAAAAAATTTGATGAATAGAAAGAGTAATATTTTAATTATTAGATATAATATAATTAAAATATTTTATATAAAATATAATATGTGTATTTTAAAATAAAATAATTTTTTAATATTTCTACGTAAAAATATTGTAAATTTTAATAATTCACATATAATCGTTTAGAAGTAAATACTGAATTATGAAAAAAGACACTTATTAAATTTTGAATGTAATAACTTTAAGTTCAGCATTTAATATATATATATATATATATAAAATGCTAAGCTATAAAGTCATTTAGTAAAAAAATTGACAAGTGATCACATTTATATTTGAGTATTCAGTTTAAAAGCTAATGTGTCAAATCATTAAAAATCTTAATTTTTTATTAAAAATAATATATTTATCATAATTATTTAGTATTATTTTTAATTAAAATATTATTATACATATTTTAATACTACTTAAATTCTACAACTATTCATTTATTACTTATATTTCCACCTTAAATCACTCGAACTATTTTTTCCAAACCATTAAAAAATTATAGTAGTTACTTAGTATTATTTTTTTTATCTAAAAATAAATATTATTATAAATAAAAAATTATGACAATAAAATAAAAAATATAAAATTAATGTGATATATTTTATTTTTACTTTATTTAGTTATTATTTTATTTTAATTATTTATTTAATAATTTTATTTTATAGTACACGTGCAAATTTACGACTAATTGTAAATAAAAGTAGAGTTGATATTGCTTAACTTCTACGTCGAAGTTTACTGTGAATTGCCACACTGAAAAATTTCAGTTTTAATGAAAGTTCATTTTTTCCAGGAGTGTTTTTGACGTATTTGAGTGTTTGACAGCATTTGAGTGTTTGACTCCAGGTTTTTGTTGGATGCGTATGTGAAGTTTTTTTTTTTTTGGTCAAGCAAACAGAAAGTTTGTTATAAGAGAGAAGAAAGAGCATCCGGAATATTACAGACCGAAGTTGGAGATCATAGGTCATTGTGTAAGTTGAATTCCTTTCAGAATTAAGCTCTAGCAATTAACATAATTGTTTAACGTTTAGACCGCATAAATAGTTTTTTTTAAAACAATTAAATCAAGTGGTTAAATTCTATCATCATAAAAAGAAAAAATAGAGGTGAGAGTTCGATCTCTGGTCTCTTCAAATAATATGTTCACACATTTTATCACATGAGTTACTCATGAGGACCGCATAAATAGTTTATTGAAAGTTGTTATTTAAGCCTTTTAATACTCTAATACTTGAAACAATATTGTATACTAGATTGCACGGATAAAAATACAAATATGAGGATACGGAAAATGAAAACATAGATATAAAAAAATAATTTTTAATTGAAGTATATAATTTTTAAATTGAAATATCTAATTAGTAAGGACATGAAAAAATGGAAAAATAAATATGTGAGATTAATTGGAGTGTTCATGCAACTTGGGCTGTATATGTCTAAATAAGAGTGAAAAGTGATAAGAATCAAATGTCGTTCAACACATGTATGAAAAATGCCTATCGAATGTAGCTTCTAGAAAAATAAGTTATTAAGAAGGGTTTAATGTGTTTTAATAAGAAATGAATATGAAACTATTAATGCTAAAACCGTTACAGCAAATAAATGGTTTCATAATTTGATTTAATGAAAATTAAATATGAGACCATTAATATAAAAATGTTTACAATAAATAAATAGATTTCAAATTTATTAATGTAAAATCATTATAATGGTTATAAAATGTACAAAGTAAAATAAATAAACTAATACTTACAATTGTAATTTTATAAAAAAAATAATTGAAAAATTATAAAAAGTATATGCATATATTTTTAATTTGGGTGCTTCCATCACATTATTGAATAAATAGTGCATATAATTAATTTAATATTTAAAATATATATTTTTTTAACAACATCCATGATTTCAGTAATTAGCAAACAAAACCCATAAGCGGGCTTGACACTGAAGTTCAAACATAATATATAATTAGCTGACAAAGGCCCTAAAAAGGCAAGCCCAGCACAATCACATCTCAATAAGAGAGAAACTCTAATATGAAGGAGCGGCCGCAACAGCAACCTGGTGCTTGTCTTTGAATTCTTGCTTGAGCTAAGTATATCCTGAACTGACAATGACGAATATGTCCAAAGAGATGAAAAGCAGCAACAAGCTTAGATTTGAGGAAGAGTGTACTCTCCTTCTATAGAACGGATATGATGAAGTTGAAGAAACTCGAACCATCTCACTATCTTAGATGAACTGAATCCCAGTTAGATAAAGGAGAACAAATTTGCTAGATCTTCTGCACAAAAAGTGAAACAAGCCACACACAAACAACATAGCTATCTATCAATATCTATGGCTATCTATCAAACTATGTGCAAAAGAATGTAAGAATTTTCCCTTTCATTTCCAGCTCTTGTTAATGCTGACAATCAACCCTTTAATGCACGCCATTTGTTAAGAAAAAAATAAAATTACATATTGTGTGAAGAGATGATTTAAAAAATATACAATAAAGTACTTACTTTCAATTAACTTAATTCTTTTCTTTATTAGTGTTGATTAAATTATGAGATATGGTTTAATAATAAATAAATTTGGTCGAGTTTTAAGTTTTTTAAAAAATATTAATAAGTTAAGGAATCAATCATTGTCACTTTTTTTTATAAGTGAGTCAAACTTAGTTAAATTTTGACCGGTTCAAATTTAATTTATTCATAATTAAACTATATTTATTATGCTATTTGGTGTTTGTTTGTGTGATGTTCACGAGTTTAAACCTAAATAAACTTAAAGAAATTTTAAAAAATATAAATATAAATTAAAATTATTTATTAAATAAATTATAATATATTTGACAAAAGCTATAATTTTATTGTAATAAAATATTTTTTACATTTATTATAAATAAAATTTTTTATATTATATATTTTATACCAAATTATTAATACATAAAATTATGAGGGAGTTCATGAGTTTTTATTAAACTAGTTCACGAATTTTTACGAGTCAAATTTTATATAGTTTAATTTCAGTTCATTTATTAAACGAATTTTAATAGATAAATTTGAACAAATTTTTATCAAAATCAACTCTAAATAGCTCGCAAGCAGTTCAATTTGTTTAGAAATATGGCAATAGTTATGTATTTATTTTACGATTATTTTGACTTGTATAATAAGGTACAATCCAAGAAGTATGGACTGAATACGGCAATACGATACGGACACGGTGATACGGTGATTTTTAAAATTTAAGGACATGATATAGGCGGGACACGTTATATATATACACACACTGGATGTTTTACACTATATGAC
This sequence comes from Mallotus repandus, assembly GCA_949671775.1. Lineage (NCBI taxonomy): Eukaryota > Viridiplantae > Streptophyta > Magnoliopsida > Malpighiales > Euphorbiaceae > Mallotus > Mallotus repandus. The sequence continues at coordinate 74,269 of CATIWM010061281.1, forward strand.
TAGATGTAAGACACATAAACTAAATATAAAACAGTTGGCCAACAAAAATAAAATACCTAATTTTATATTTCAAATCTAACCATGGGGTATGTTACACATTATTAGATTTGAAAGATAAAATTAGGTGTTTTATTTTTATTGACCAACTGTTTTACTTAGTTCATGTATCTTGCATATATTCATATGATGTAAAACACCCAATGTATATATATATATATATGTGTGTGTGTTTCACATAAAATGTGTATTATTTTTCATTATATAAAGATGATTTATTAAAATAATAAAGTTAATGTGGTAAAACATAAATTTCATGAAATTTTAATTATTTAGTTAATTATTTATCATTGTTATATATAAGACATACATAAAAGTGACCAATAACATGATTTCTACAAAAAATGGAGCTACTATTACAAAGAAAAACTCAAAATTATTTAAAAATTGACCATAATTATTCGACCAATACTCTAACTACTAATATCATATATATGATATATACAAAATGTGATAAAAAAATAAAAGTCATATTTTTAAATGTATCATATTATATCCTTTATATGTTTTAAAAATAAAAAAATAAAAAAATAGAATAAATATTCCGTCAAAATACGACACTTATTAGATACATGTCAGACATATATTCAACAAATGTCGAATTATATCAGTATCCAAAAAGTACGGGACACACCAATATTTTCCCTATTTGAAGTGTCCGTCTATCATCACAATGCGCGTTTCACATAACCTATCATTCCATGCAAATCGGTCAATAGTCAAAAATGTCATGGACATCATGGAAAAATCAAAATTACGTGGGATGGATCAACGGTCTGGATGAAACAGTCAAAGGTACACAGTACACAGCAAAACATCGAATAGCAACCCAGACCGTCTTCTAGGCTCTCCCTTCTTCTTCTTTCTCGAACGTACCATTGCGTCAAAAAGCACCAAACAAGATACGGTTTTTTCTTCTTTCTTCGAGCAGACACAGAGGAAAAAAAAAATGGCCGGCGCCGGCGGCGGAGGAGCTCAGGCGTTGAAGAGAATACCCCTTATCAAGTTTCCTCAAAGACACCCCAAAGCTTCTGGTTCTGTTTTTAATTTAATTTAATTTATCTGATCCGAGTTTAATCTCCAATTGATGGCTAATACACGATTAATTGGTTAATTGAATTGTAAACGGATTGTCGTAGGACGTTTAATTTCTTTGTTGGATTTATCACGAAACGACGATGTCGTTGATGTTTATTACAGGTTCTGCAGCAGCAGCAGCAGCATCCAAATTTCAAGAGGCTTCTGCAGCAGCTCAAGCTGATGCAGCTTTTTTTTCAAGTTCAAAAGCTTCTTCGATGACTGTTGGCGGGAAAGCTTCTCTTCAGCCTAAACGAACTCCTGTCTCCAATGAGGAGATTGAAGCAATATTGGTACTTTTATTCACTGTTATTTCAAACAATAGTATCAATGAAGCATGGTTTACTTAATTGTTGTTCGGTGGGTGCATTTGAATGTGACTATTGAATTGGTTGTTGGACATGTTTTTGAGGTAGCAGAATGCATTATTGAGTTCAAAATGGAGTCTTTTGGTTTCAATCTTTACCTTTGAAGCATTTAACATCTCTTTGGTGATGGGTCCTTCGGAGAAGTAGACTTGATGATAGAGTGAATTCACTGATGATTCCGGTTATTGCATGAGATTGTTATTTCAGGTTCTGTTACACTGTTGGTGTTAGAGGGAACTCTGATTTGTGATAGTAGTATTCAGGTTCAAATAACATTGCCTGTATTGCTATTATTATTTAAGGATTGTGACAGTGAGCAGAGTCTGCTCTTGGTCTCTAGTTCTCTAAGTCAGTGTGCATTATGCAAGTCCTATTGCATGCTGGATACTTCTTTTAGTCTATTTGGGTGCGTTCCTGGGTGCTAATTTGGTTCTTGGTTTGTTGTTTCGCAGTTGGGCGGTTGCATCTGATAAGGAGCTTCAACAAGGGATCGCACATTTTTCTTTCATGACTCTTAGATTTGAAACATTTGAAGTTTGCTAATGCTTACCTTCTCAAGGAGCTTCAACAAGGGATTGCACATTTTTCTTTCAAGACTCTTATTAATTTTGAAACATTTGAAGTTTGCTAATGCAAAAGTTGTCAATGCATAATTTATTGATTGAATCTCAATTATAAACAGCTCATAATCTAACGAGAAATTGATTTTTTTTCTCTTATGCCATTGTTGTTTATTTGTGCTCGATGTTGTGTGATATTTACAAAGAGAGATTTATTTCTCTAAGCTGAAACTTCAGAAACAAGCACAAGCCACGGGCGAGCAAACTACACGTTCAAGAGCAAAATATACACAACTAGGTCGTTGTGATTCCTGTCCAATCAGTCTTCAAGCACAGCAGATTTGGGATTTTTACCTGGAGGACCCTTTTCCCTGCGTTGAAGCTCGTCAAGCCTGAAGGTTATTAGCCGATCCCAGTTTCCTCCTTCAAAAAGAACTGCTGCCTTTCCATCGGTGATTCTCTGAACAATGCCACAATACATATGATATGGGTTGTTTGGATTGCTTACAATGGCAACCATGCCAGGCATAAGCAATGGCAATTCGGGTGCTTTTGGCTTCTTTGAGGTAGCACGAGCCAATAAGCTTTCTGAATCATTAGCTAATTGCTTTTTAGGAGGTGGGTTTTCCTCTATGAACTTTATCAATCCCTTCTCCCCTCCAGGAAATCCTCCTGTTAGTCCCATGAGCTCCTTCTCGAAAGCATTTTCTGGTACACTGGGAGTTGATGATGCTTCCGCGCCAGCAGCAGCTCCCGAATTTTCCTCTTGAGCAGCTGCAGGTGATGCTTCAGTGTCTCTCTTTAGCTCTAGTTCAATTCCTTGTTCTCCATTGCAGAGTCCTCTGCCTCCTAGTAACTCGAATAGGTCGAACTTTGCGCATGGTTTTAGCTTAAACCTTGAGTCTTTAGGAATCAAAGACCTGTGAGTACGATTGAGCGGGTTGTTATTTTGGCCAAGAAAGTGGGATCGAAGTAGGGTACCTTGAAGAGCAATAGAAGAAGTCATGACTGTGCAGAAGCTAGAATAGTGAGAAAGTGAGGGAAAAGCTTCCTCTTCTATGGATGGGATGCTGGCCACAAAGTGGATTTTGGTGGATGTGCTATCTTTCACTGGTTGGTTGTTGCAAATTACATCTGTTACTGAATTTGACTAGTTATGTTGCGTCTTAGAAACCACCCATTTGCCGACCCGTGATGCGTTAGGCTCGGGTTGCGTCTAGCTTGTGCCTTGTGGACTGGAAACGACACCGCTTGGTGAAAATGCTTTGAGAATTTTCTGAAATTATTATTTCATTTGATTATACTTTCAAGTATTAAATTCGACACTACATTTTATTTTATTTTTAAATTCTGTTAAATAAATTATTTTTTAAAACTAGATTTCTCATTTTGGTCCAAAAAGGAAAGCTTAGTTGGATTCAAGGAAATTTTAATTCGATTTCATACCATCTTATAAAAAGCATAAAATTTCATCTTTTTTTTTTCTAATGGAATCTATAGTTTTTAATTAGTTATGAAAATAATTTATTTATTTCATATATATTGTATTTAATGATTGATTAAATAATAAATGCTTAATATTTATGTTGAGTTATAAATGAGCGATAAGTATCGATCTAATTTGCTTATTGTGGACACCCTTGATTTGATCAGTCCGCAACGAAGGTCTAGTGATGAGCAAGTCCAGAATTTTGAATGTAAGAGGATCTGAAGCTTCCCTTAAAACGAACTTGAAAGCATAAATTTAGCCCAAAACCTCTAACAAAATCCCAAAACACCAAACCTAAAGCCCAAAGCCCCAAAAGGAAATAGAGAAGTCCAAGCCCATTGGCCCAGAACCATGTCAAGCCTGGTGAAGAGACATTCGCCCCTTCCTAACAGACGATGCCTCTTTAGCCTGAGCTCGAAGAGGCGACGCCTCTTCAGTAGCCGATCTAACTTTACATTAAATGCATTTTGGCCCCACACACCAAAAGTAGACCCACAGATCTCCAGCTTGCAGATTTGTGCATGAAAAGATGACTTTCAAGGTAAAATAAGGTGAGAAAAGATAAGAGGAAATGATGACTAGAGCCTAGTGGCATTTCTTTGGGAATTGGGGAAGAGAGAAAGAAAGGAGCTTAAGTAGAAGACTTGATGGTCTGAGAAAGGAGGTTAGAGACAAGAGAAGAAAAAGAGAACAAAGAAAAGAAAAACACAACTTGAGAAGGGAAAAATAGGGTGGAAAGAAGAGTTTGATGAAAGAAGAGTTCATTTTCTTGAAGAAAGAGGAGGCTCTTTTACATTCAAAGTACAAAAACATACAAACTAAGCTCTGAGGGCTCAGTTAGGAGCATCAAACATAGTTCATTCAATAAGAATTGCTATTTTTAAGCTTTCTAAGTTCTTACTCCCATAAAAACTCAATTTCTTGGTTTTGATCACATATTTTTGGGTGCTTATTTGAAATATTGATGTCTTAGAAGTAGATTTTCGTATAGTTTGTATGAAATATGATTTACTTAGAGTTCAAGTAACATGTGAATTGAAGTGTTCCTGGTTAAGAGACGACGTCCCTTTAAAGGGACGTCGCCCCTTAGCCAGGAGGCGATCGCCTCCTGGACAGGGATCCAAGAGGTGATGCCTCTTCCCAGGAGATGGTCGCCTCCTCACTAGAATCTAGTAGGATTATGCTTTGTTTTTAGTATCCTTTTGGTATATTTTCATTATCTGATACAAACGTGCTGCCTAACATCTTTAGTATTGCGTGCGACTGTTATATTGTTATATATATTTGAGTAAATAAACCCTATGTTTAAATGAATACTTGTGCCTATTTCATGTAAATTTATTTACCCCCTTTTGTATAAAAACAGTTTATTTTGAGATCGTGTTTGATGTAGGTCCCTTTGTGATTTTCACTCACTAAGTAATTAATGAGTTAATTAGTTCTTTAAAGGTTTTATTTGAATTTATTATCGTTGTAATTGTATAAAGCGTTGTATTCCCTAATCCTTTCTCCATTTTTTTTGAATGTATGATTGTAAATTCATTAGTATTTGCCTTGAATGTTGAGGTATTAAGCATGTAAACGGGACTAATGTGCAAATTTTAATATAAACATAAAATTGTAAATGATTGAAATCAACCAATAATAAGGGAATAATCAAATAATCAAAGGTAATAAAATATAAAATAAACACAGAGGCCAATCGCAAGGTTGGGTGGGCATTCAAAAACCCATACCCAGTTTCCGAACCCGATCTCTGATGACAGCTTCTGGGTACCTCCGTCGAATCTAGTTGGTGTAAAGTGTGTCTTAACTCTCATCCAGGTGGCGACTCTATCTCCAATATGGGCCCTAAGCCCATCTTGTATTTCCTAGCAGGCCCTGAGCTTGCACAATGTTGTGGTTGCCAACACTTGGGCGCGCACTAAATCTCGCTGCCTGTAGTGGCTACTCCACTAGGGATAGAGAAATTGATTCATATGTTTTATAGTTTATCATCCTTGATTATTTCCTTATTTTCTTTGCATTTTACTGCATTCACTATACGTTTCACACAATGAGCACATAAGTCTCAAATAACCCAGCAATAATCTTTGCTTTGTTGCTTGTGTTTCACTCAAACTTGGTGGTGAAATATTCGATTATTATCACTCACGACATGTACTATTCTCGTCATATGGACCCTTGAGTGGGGAGACACAAATGGATGTATATAGTTGTAGGAGCTGTAGCTTGTTACCCTCGACTCAGCTCATGTAATGACTTAGAAACATCCACTAAGGTTTTTTCCAGCTGCATGCATTTTATGCCATATAGCAATTCTTACAATAAAATCCAAGCCCATTACAAATGGATTTTATCAAGTTGGGCCATTTATGCCCACTATGGCCCATTTGTACATGGCTCATGCCAAAATAAGCCTTTCATGCCCATTACGGCCCATGGAACATGGACTTTGGTTTTATTATAAAAAATTACTACTTGCCTGCCTCGTCTTGAGAGATTTGTTATGTCCGTCGATTTTGATGTCCCCTGTTGACTATTGAAATCAGGCCAACAATCCTAGGAAAAGGAATTTGCCATTGAATACACGTGTGGGAGAAATAAGGGTAGAGATACAGCTTGAAGAGCTTTTTCTTGTTCGTGTTATATGTGAATAAGTGATTACTTTCCTTCTAAAATAATTAAGTGAACCTGCATATCGTGAATACACGCCATGCATGATTCTAACCTATGGTGATTACAGATATAGATTCAAACCAATTATCCACTTGGACTCTCTCCAACACCGATCATTTAGTCAGAATGTCAAAAGAAACAACATCGACGAGTTTTGATCTAGAACAGTTTAAAGCAAAAATGGCTGAACAAACCACAAAGCTATTATGTGATAGATGATGGCAGAAATAAGAAGAGAGGATAGACGAGAACCACCACCACCTCAACCTCGCCCATTTGATCTTGATGCTGAAAATTTGAGGAGGCAAGAAATAGAAGATGACCAGGAAACTCTATTGGTCAAACTAGTAATCTAACCAAGGATCGACACCCAAAAAAATGTAGAGAAGCCAGATTGGGCTAAGGACCTTGTCAAAACCATGGCTCAGATGCAAATGTAAATAAAAGAAAAGGGGATAGATGCTCCCTCGACTATACTGATCTAGATTTGCACAAGGGCGATGATCCTCTGCCACGAAAATTTAAGTTCCCTGACATGAAGAAGTACGCAGGGACTGATGATCCTCACTTATATTTGAAAATAATATATGAATTACATGAGTGCAACAGAGCTGACAAATGCTCAAATTGTCAAGCAATTCCTTTTATCTTTGGAAGGTGCTCCAATTCGTTGGTATTACACTTTGGAGTTATCAATGCAAAGTGACTAGAAAGATCTTTGTGCTGTATTCATCAAGCAGTACGACCTGAATGCTCCGATAGACGTCTCTCTGAGAGATCTACAAAACACAAAGCAGAAGTTCAATGAATCCTTTGCTGAGTATTTGGCAAGATATAGAGGGAAGTTATCTTAGATGAAGCACAGACCAGTAGAATCAGATCAATTGACAATAATGATAGAGGGTTGTGTTTCGAGAAAGTTGAGAGAAATAGGGATCAGAAATTTCAAAGAACTACACAAGTTTGGGGTACAGAAAGAGTCAGATTTGGCGCAAGATAAGAAATTTTTCACCGGAAGGCCCTTTGGAAGAGAAGGAACCGGATCCAGCAGTGGGATAAGTTCAAGCAGTAATATTCAAATCAATGTTGTTCAACAACCTAGAAGATTTTTTAATCTAGGGAGACCTCTCTCTAAAGTTTTAGAGAAACTAATCGAGAACAACTTGCTATGACCTCTACCACAAAGACCACCATTCCCCAATGCTAACCTGAAATTGTATTGCAAATACCACCAAAACATTGGACATGACACTGATGGCTGCACTCGTTTAAAAGATGAGATCCAAGATTTGATTAACTTAGGTAAAATAATTAATCCTAAAAATAAAAAATCAAACACCAGAAACAACCCCTTACCCAATTACAGAAACATGCCACCACCAAATCAATCCATACTCATGATAAACACTGGTTTAACTGAGGAGCAAGTTTTGAACTCCTTTGTTGATACCACACTTGCACCACCAAAACCTGAACCAAAATGCGTAAGTTTGAGAAAACAGCCTGTTGAGGTCAATGTAAATGTCCTAGCCATATGGAGCTCTGATGATGAAGAGGGCGGAGCTCTTGATTTATGGAAGAATAAGGGATGAAAATAAATTCCACCAGTTGAAAAACTTGAGAAAAATAAGGGAGATGCTGAGTCTAAAGAAAAATAAATAGACTCAAAAGAAGAATAAAAAAAGTGGAAGAAGAACTAGAAAAGGCAGAGAAAGAGAAAGCCAATGAAGCCAAAAGAGATGAAACAACTCTCGTGAGTGTTTGGGAGTTACTCATGAACTCCAAAGCCCATAGGGAGGCACTAGTTTTGGCTTTAGATGGTAAAAAGATCCCATCCAACCACACTCCTGAATAGATGATCTGTTCATTGACAGAAAGCCCTCCCAGAGCAGTAATGTTTATAGATGAAGATTTACCATTAGAGGGGAGGGACCACCACAAGGCCTTGTTTATTAAGGCGGAAGTCAAAGAAAAATTAACTTACTGTGTGATGGTGGATAACGGATCCGCCATTAATGTGTATCTCTTAAAAATTCTGTCAAAGTTGGGATTAACTGAAGCTGATCTCAGCCATTCGAGGTGGTCGTTAAGGCCTAAGATGATACAAAAAGGCATGTAGTGGGAACCTTTAGAGCTCTTGTTAAGATAGGACCTATTGAAGCTTGGGTCAGTTTACATGTACTTGACATCCTTGTCACATTCGCTATTCTATTAGGGAGGCCATGGGTTCATCCTCTTAGAGGAGTCCCTTTGACTGTTCACCAGAAAATCAAGTTTCCACTTGAAGGGAAGGTTGTAACCATTTCAGCAGAGGCTGAAGCCGTTGTTGCTGCTCTGAAGTTGGCTCCCAATGAGATTCCAGTCAGTCTGAGCTTTGAGGTCTGTATGATCTATGTAGATGAGCTAAACCTTAAGATTGTCAGTATGATGAAGAGCATGAATTTTATGCCCGGCCTGGGACTGGGAAAGGATTAGCAGGGTCCGTCGAGTTTTGTTGACCCAAAAGTCACTGTTTTTTAGCATGGGTTAGGCTATCCAAAGACTAGAAAGTCCAAGGCTAAAACTAAAAAGAAGAAAGGATTATAGGAGACTTTTGAGGGAGAAGGTGCCAATTATCTATACGAAGGAGCTTCTGAGTCGTTAATGATTGCTAAGAAACTGGTCCCCGATTTTGAAATTTTCATTGAACAAATGAAAGGGACTAGTAAAGTTGCTATGGAGGAGCCAGTGGTAGAAGAATTGGTGTTGTCTCCGGAACTCGAGGAGGATGTCCCTGCAACGGAATCAAAGGAAGCTGCTGACCAGGAGAAGGAACGTGACTTTGAATCCTATGTGTTGGATTCCATCATGGATCTTTTCTATGATGATATTGACATTTCTCTTTATAACATTTTTGAACCTGACAATGTTTTCTTTTTTAAAATTAATTCAATAGAATCTAACTTTGTTTATTTGTGCGATGTTCTTCGTAATGGTTATACTGTGTGTGATGATCATTTCATGCATATATATAACATTAATTTGGTGTAAACTGAATCATTTAATTTGGGCACATGCGATAATCCTAAAAATATATTTCTTGCTTTTGACTTAACTCCTGAGGAGAGAGAAAAAATGAAAGAAACACTAAAAAGAAGACAGAAAGTATTCGCTTGTGGTTATAAAGATATGCCCGGGATTGACTGAGAGATTACAAAACACAGAATCCCCATGTATTCTCACATCACATCGGTAAAACAATAGAAGAGAAGACTAAGGCAGAAATGGGCTCTCCTAATCAAGGAAGAGGTGGAAAAGCAACTAAAAGTGAAATTTTTAGAGGTGATCGATGATACCCAGTGGTTGGCTAACATTGTCCAGGTTCCAAAGAAAGACAGAAGGGTCAAAATGTGTGTGGACTATAGGGATCTGAATAAGGCTTACCCAAAGGATGATTTCCCTTTACCGCATATTGACACATTAATCGATAACGCGGCTTCCAACGCTATGTACTCTTTATTGGATGGTTTCTCGGGATACAATCAGATCATGATGGTAGTGATAGACAAGATGAAGACTTCATTCACCATTGAATGGGGCGTCTATTGCTATTTAGTCATGCCATTTGGTTTGAAGAACGCAGGGGCCACTTATCAGAGGATGGCTGCCACATTGCTACATGACATGGTTCATAAGGAGATTGAGGTATATATGGACGATATGATGGTGAAGTCTCCGACACAGGAAGGAAATTTTGAAGCTCTTGACAAGTTCCTAGCCAGAGCAGAAAAATATAACCTCAGGCTTAATCCGAAGAAGTGTGATTTCGGAGTAACATTTAGGAAGTTATTAGGACATATTGTTAGCCAGAAAGGCATAGAGGTAGATCCCAACAAGGTCAAAGCAATTAAAGATATGCCTGCTGTAAGCACTCAATTTCGGGATGACTAGAGTATGGATTCGACAGAGGACTCCGATGATGAAAATACTATAAATAGATCTTCAATATTTGAAGTTTGAAATCTGAAAAGGTTTAGATATATTTTCAAAGGGGATTTAATTGGATTTTAAAGGATTTTTATTTCTTTAAGGGTCTTTTTATAATTAAAAGTTAAAAAAAAATAACCAATCGGAATCATGTAATTCCGACCGGAATTAAACATTTTTGGCCTGAAATGCATAGTTTTGATCGAGATTATATTCTTCTGACTGTGTCCGTTGTGTTTTTTATCTTCTTTTTGTTTTTTAGTAAATAATTTTTTTTTCTTATTTTTTATTTGTGGAATGATGTGATTAATCCTTTTTTTTAGGATTTATCTAGATTTTTTCTACAAAAAATAGTCCGGATTAAACCAAAACTTTATCTCCTGTAACTTACAGGAGCATACGTCTTTTAGCTGGGGTTTTTTTACATAAACCCAACTTAACTCTTCTATAAAAAAAAGCAGCACACACACCTGCGTATACAGAGCCAAAAAAAAAATCTCTTTTATGTATTATTTTAAAGGAGTAGTAGACCTTTTTAGGAAAAATGTTCAAGTGTTGAAGATTTATTCAAAGCAACGGTGATTCACACCACTCTGAGGAGCAAATCAATACTGCAACAATTCTCATACATCTTCTTTCTTTTTATTTAATTTTCTTTATCTTTTATTCATTCTAACCTCTCTTTTTTTTTCATATTTTGGTGGGGATGAACACATGATTGAATCGAGAAAACCCATGAAAATCTATGGAATGCCATGGATTAAATCCCTGTGAAATTTTATATAGTCTTTTTATTATTATTTTATTTTGTGTTGTTTTTTTGTATTTTTTTTGTTTTATGGGTTGTATTATTATTTAATTTTTAATAGATTATTGTAATAGCCCCAATAGTGAGAATAATGAAATCTTATATATGTGTTGTAGATCTTATTTTAATTAATTGATTAGTAATTAGGGTTTTAATTGGGTAAGTAATTAAAATCAATAGTTATAGGGATAATTAGGGTTTTTATTAAAGTTGAATTAGATTTAAAATGAATAGAATTAATGGTGCTTGTTAATTATTTTATTTGTCTGTTAATTAATTTGATCTCTAGGCCTGTAATTAATTAGAATTAGGTTAGAAATCATTAGATGTATGTTTTAATTAATTAATTAATTATTTTTTATGATTATTTTTATGTTTATTTTATTTATTAATTTTCATATTTTTATGTTTGTTTGTGTTTATGCTCATAATTTTAGGTTTTCGGTTGATTAATTAGATTCACTTTATCTAATAGGTTTAATAATTTAATTAGGATTAGGGTTTAATTAATTAATTTGATCTTTAGGCCTATAATTAAATTTAGATTTTAAGTTAGAGATGTATTTAGGTCCACTTAGTTAATTTAGACATAGGCCCACTTAGATTAATTTAATTTAATTTAGACTTAGTCCATTAACTTAATTTTTTTTCATAATTTGTAGAATTAAGATCATATTAGATTAAAATATGTAGAATTAGGCCCGCTAATTAAGGCTCTTTTCATAATTTGTAAACTTAGACCCATTTCAGAAATAAAATAAATAGACTTAGGCTCATTTAAATAAAATTAAGTAGGAATTAGGGCCATTAGATTTTGGCCCATTTGTAAATTAAAAGATGTAAAATTAGCTCACTTTAAAGATATGTAGATTAGACAAACTTATGGTTGGATATGTTTTGTATGAATGCATTTCTTATATATTTTTTCATGATTGGTTGCCTTAGGGATTGATGGATGTTGAATTAGGGTTTATATAAAATTGCATGTAATTGGAGGATAAAATAGTAATTCATAAAATAATTCTAAATGAACACGAGACTAAAAGAAGTTGGTATTCCATACTTAGAACTCCTGGTTGTGGTGCATGCTTGTATTAGAGAATCGAGTTCCGCCACTTTCGATTTGTCCCAGTTATTACCTTGGGTGGCGACTCCTTATCTCCATGCCATGTCTTTATGATAGTGGTTAGTGTGTTCCCTAGAGCCCTGAGCTCAAATAGTGTCACGGTTGCGATAAACTTGGACATGCGCTGAACCCCGCCTTCTACAGTGGCGACTCCACTGGGGATAAGAGATACTGATTCTACTTGTATTCTTTAGAATTATTTTATTCTTGCATTCATTTTTGCATGTCCCTATTAGCTGGCGTTAGTTTTATGGTCCCTTGATTTCACTAGCTTCCTGGGATTGTAAATTGGCTAACCATCACTCTTAGCCTTAACTCGATTCAAGAGAGATTACCGGGCTCATATGACCAAAGTTTGCAACCCAAGTCCTAAAGGGGGTAGTCTTCTCTCGAGTTTGCAAAGGATGTCGGGGCCCTTTGACCTTGGCCTTTTTCACCGGACTCAGCTCATGTAGTGGCCTAGTAACTTCCCCTAGGATTTATCCAAATTGCTTGTGTATGTTGCCATGAGGTATTTCTATTTGTAAAAGCCCAAGCCCATACTTTAGAAACTCATTTGGGCTAATAAAGATTGGCCTACACTTTTATACCTAGAAATACTATTTCTATATTTTACTACTTTGAGAGATTTGGCATGCTCGTTGGTTTTTGATATCCCCTGTCGATATTGAGGCCCAGACAAAAAATCTTAGGAAAAGAAACTCGCCATTGAACACGTGTGTGGGATGAATAAGGTTAGAAGGATGTATGTTGTACACTTGATTTGATACTTGTATACTTGTTACTTGTTATTTGCTACTTGTTGCATAGCACGTGCATCATGCATACATATAGTTCATGCATTATACTAACCCTTTATTTTTTAGCCATCATAGATTCATTCGGGTCTTCGTGTGTTTAGGAATGGAAAGGTGGCAGATTAGTGAGGATTGATTCAAGCCCAAAGTCTATAGCCAAAAAGATCCTTAGCAGTTTGGAAAAAAGCACGATTAACCCGCTTTACTTAGAAGTTACACCAACACCAATCACACAGACAAAAGAGATGGAATAAGAAAATTGGACCCTATAGGACATCAAAGGAGCATTGTTGGATGACATGAGAGCAATGATGCTAGATGAACTAAGACAAGCTTTGGCTGGATTAATGCCACCACCTACTGCTACTGCTGCTGCACCTTCTGTTGCTGCCAATCCACCTGTTGTAGATGCACCACTTGATAATGCTGGGGGCAACCAATGAATGCTGCTAGGAATGCACTAAATGCTGAAGTGAAATTGGAGGATGTTGAGAACTATATGATTTAGAAAGCAAGGAGGGAATCACTTGAGCAAGTTCAGGAGCTGGAATCCAAGCAGATGAAAGTACTGACTCAGAAGATGTCCAAAATTGAAGAATTAATGAGAGGACAAGGCATGGGTATTCGTTTGATTTTGATGATATGATGCAATTTGAGGAAGATAAGTTGCCTGATAAGTTCAAGATGCCACAACTACAGAAGTTTGATGGTACTAGAGACCCAAAGATCCACCTTAGTCAATATACAACTACTATGAGCACCACTAAGTCTCCTCTGTCTGTAGTTACCAAGTTGTTTGTACTGTCATTGGAGGGTGTGGCTATTAATTGGTATCATGGGTTAGAGAAGTCTATCCGAGCTGACTGGAGAGAATTGTGTATTATTTTTTAAAATAATATGATCATAATACTAGGCTTGAAGTGTCTATTAGGGATTTGGAATTGACTAAGCAGAAGCCTAATGAATCATTTTCTGATTTCCTGACTAGATTCATGAACAAGTCAGGATTAATGAAAAACAAACTAGCTGAAAAGGATCAGGTTAGGATAATTGTTCGAAATATGTCACCTAATTTGGTTGAGAGGTTGCAAATGATGAACCCTAAGACATTTGTAGACCTTTATGATGATGGGTTGTAAGCTGAGGAGATTAAAAGTGAGAAAAAGAAGACTACTAAAAGCACTGGAGTAAGAAACCACCCAACTGGGGGCACATAGCAAGGAAATACCAATTGGGCTGTGGAAGTCCATGTTATTCAACAACCCAGGAGATTCTCGAATTTCAACCAACCCTGATCTAAAATTCTAGACTATTTGATCCAAAAAGGCCTCCTTAGACCTCTAAACCACCAACCCAAATCTCCCTGGCTTTGACCCAAACAGTTACTGCAAATTTCACTAAGTTCCTGGCCATTCTATTGACTCTTGTATGTGCCTTGAACATGAAATCCAAAACCTCATAGACTCTAAAAAAAATCACAGATCTTGAAAACCCGAGCACCAGAAATAATCCTTTCCCAAACTACTGAAATGTTCTACCCCCAACTACCATGATGATTAATTCAGGAGTTAGTGAGGAAGAAGTACTAAGCTCCTTTGAGGACCTAAACCTTAAAACCAATGAAAATACTCCTGATGCCCTCAAACAATCCCAGAGAGGAGTTGAAGATTTATTGGGCCAACCGTTTGACAAATTCAATTATAAAGTGTTTTACTCCAAACCTTCTTCTTATGATATTCTTATTGAATTAATCACACCCGGAGGATGGGGTGATGAATTTAGAGATGACAATGAGCCATTAAGTGAGAATAGTGAGAAATATGAGGCTCCTAAGCAGCCACAACAAAGAGTTAAAGATTTGTTAGGACAGCCCTCATGCAAGTTTGACTACAAAGTGTTTTACACTAAGCCATCTTCCAGTGACATACCCCTTGAAACAATGGTGCCTACTGGATGGGGAGATGAATTTGAAGAGGAGGACAATGAAGGCTATAATGTGTGGATTGACAATACAAAAGTGAACTATGGTTGTCGAGAATAGCTGCAACATCAACCACCTAAAGGATAGCTACCTTAAGACTTAGTATCCCTAGCATTTAGAAAAGAAAATAAATTTCTTGTTTTTTCTTTTAATAATATTTTAGTTTCTTTAGAACTTTTATTTTCATGATCGATGATATAAATTCTGATTTACTTACTTGTGTGGTGTGCATCCTAATGATATTGCACATAATGATATTGATTAAATATACATATTTGACATAAATTCAATTTCAATTAGATTCATGCAGCATGGGCACGAATGAAAATTCAAAGAACATTCATATATCACATGGTATAACTTTTAAGGAGAGAGAAAATTTAAGAGAATATGAAAAGAGAAAAACAAAGGAAAATAAAGAATGAATGAAAGGGTTAGCCAGGTAAAAATGAGAGAAAAATATTATGTGAGAAAATTTTAGAAGGCCTAACTAATAACGAGAGTTGCATCATATGATGTAATGAATGTTCTCATTTTTGCCCTAATGAATGAATAAAGTTGAATTTGAGTTTATTATTCAAATATAACATATTCGTCTTTATCATATTGCATAGGTATTTGAATGGAAACACAAAACATAATGAAAGCTAAAAAATCAAAGCTATGAGATTATTATTTTTAGTTTTATTTTCTCTTTTTATTGCCCCGTTGTGATTTTGATTGTAAAATCAAGTGTCTTTTTGTATCTAAAGAATTTAGGTGGCAACCCATACCTTGTAGTTATCTTTAATCATGGCGGCAACATCAAGCCTCACATTCTGCTCAAGAGTTCTTCAAAGCTATAAATTCCACATTTGTCCAGCCTCTATTAAGAGTAAGTCTAGTGGATCTCAGTGTTAAGAATTCTCTTCATTCAGTTCAGACACTCCTCTGCACCTTCAATATACGAGATTACAACTGATGGGATTAGTAAGACAAAAGATCAATAGGATCATTGAGCAAATTGAGTTTCTTTAGCAATCAAAGTTGTAAAAAAAAAAAAAAAATTTAGCCCGCTAAGTTGAAAGCTCGCAAGGGCGGCTTAACAAAAGTTAGGGTAGGCCTGTTAAGTTGAAAACCTAGAAGGGCAGCTTAGGCAAAATAAAGGCATGAGAAAAGAAAGAATAAAAAGAAAAAAGAAAAAAATACAAGATTTTGGTTGCATAATGAAGAAACAATAAGTTTGCCAAAAAGGTGTTGATAAATCCAGTCAAAATAAGAGGCATGAGCTTGACTCCATTCTCCAAGAATAATAATTATCTTACTGTCAACATCTCCATGAAAGAAAAGTGTTAGGAACTGGGGGGCAGAATGTAGCTCTGGGAATAATTTGGAGGCAAAACAGTGAAGCTGTACTTAAAGACCGAAGATGAACACTGAAGTATAAGAGTCATCAAAAGAGTTTTAGGGGTAAAAAGAAATGAACTACAACCAATAAATAACAGTTCATCAATATAGAACAATCATCAGGTCATGGACTTTATCAGCCAGTTGGTCATCTATCAAAAGAACTACATAAGAAGCTTTAGCACCAGAAGTACCAACCTTGAAGCATTTAAGGCTCAAATCTGCAAGTTGTTGACAAAGCACCTCGTTCTCACACTCCGAGCTGCGAGCATAACTCTACTCCACAAAAGACCTGTTAGGATCATGCATATCATACATAGCATGCATACACTTGCATACATCTATTATGAAGTGTTTGCTTTCCATGGTAAAAGATTTTAGATAAATTAAGATTATACAAATACTCTGCTACTAATATTCAAAATTATTGTTATAAAGTACAGGGAAGTAGTTAGAGTCTGGAGGAGTGAAAATAGGAAGGGTGATATTATCAAGATGAACCAGATGCTCAATCAGCTTATCTAACAGGGAGATATCATTGATGGTAGTACTCACAGAAGTCTCATCCTCGATAATATCAAGAGGAATATACTTCAAGAGATGCACCTGAATGCATTTTAGACAGCCACAAGACTGCTTTAACAGAGATGAAACATCGAATTTAGCCTCTCTCAACTCCTAATCTGAAGTTCTAACACACTAGCAATGCAACTATTGACTAGAAAAGGGAAGAATGCACTCTGTACTTGAGATGAATGCACTCTGAAATTCCTCTAATCACGAAATAAAGCCCTCTAACTCCTAAACCTTTTTGTAGGGAATGTCAGGAAGAGAAACAAGGCCTTTATTATAACATCAATGGAAATGGCAGCAAGACAAACTCAGCTCTAGGTCACAACCTCAATGGCAAAGTATCAAAGACCCTATGATCAGAGACATCATCCTAATTAAAAAGGGAAGTTTGCAAAGGAACAAGGATGCATTCTGACAAAATTTCTTTATCTGTAAATAAATAAACAAGACTAACTTATAGTATTTTGTGTAGGGAAAACAAAAGAGAATGAAGATGGAGAAAAGAACCAGTATAATAATAAGAACAGACAAGAAGGTAAACGCCAATCACTCATCAGAATATCACCCCGTGTGACAAACATCTTGATAAAAACTCAAGGGAAGTAATAAGACTCTATCCCTTTAGTTTATGCAATAAAGTGCAATGTCCATACTAAAATAAATTCATCCAGTTCACGAGATCATGTGTGAAAGCTTATCTCATAAACTTTGATCTTAATAGCTTTCTTTTATTAGCCTCGCAGAGTTTGGATGTTTAGTTGATGGCTCCGTGCTGAGAGTTTCTAAACTTTAATCAATCTAATGCTCGCTATGCACCTGAATGAGGGGAAGAATATGCCAAAAATAAAATCTATGGATTTATAGCGTAAATTGCTTAGATTTACAGTATCATTTCAATCTTTTTGAATAATAAATGTGCATCCAATCTACGCCAATGCTCAAATTGAGTAAGAGTATAAGATCTCTTGATGGTATCCACGCTGAGTATTATGAGAAAGGCGGGGGAATACTAAGAGAAGAATTGAAATAAGAGCAAGCATTTTAAATCTACTCCAATGCTCAGAAATGAGTAAGAGTATCAACGTGAATCTTCTGGTGGTATCCACGATGAGCAATACGAGAAAGGCGGGGGAAGACTAAAAGAGGACCACATTAAAAGCTGTTCCATTTACTCTAATATTCTTTAAAAGTATAAGTATCTGACCTTTCTAACGGTATCCACACTGAGTAATATGAGAAAGGTGGGGGAATACTTAGATAAGGAAGTAAAGCACAAAAATAACTTAAAGACTGTTTTAATACTCAGAATTTGATATATTTATGCTCATTGTCCACAAATTTTGTCTAGCAAGTTCTCCTTGAATTTAGGTGTGAAAGTTAGCTCTTCACTTGGTAAATAAACACTCTCAACATAAGGTGGTTAATGATACTTCTAACTTTGCGAATGACAAATAAATGATAGTCATGAAAATAAAAAGTTAGTGGGATTCATTGAATGCACATTATCTTGTGATAAATGATGAATTTGCTTAATTTAATGCACTTTTGTACAATCATCATGATGAAATTGGCTTTAACAAGTTTTAAATGCAGAAGAAAATACACTCAGTATGTGTCATCAACACCGGCATTATCAAGCCAAATCAAGGTCATCGAACAATAAAGGTAGCTGATCAAATTCAATCAGCAGAGAAATTCAAAGCGATCAGTCAGTGTCAACACAAAATTTTGATCAATGTGAAATTCAAAAGGTGATGTCTGCATTTTTCACACACTGCATTCACTTAGTTATACTCTACGTGGTAGCTATAACATAAATTTGAAGTTCATTTCGTTATATGCTACACAGTAGCTATAACAACATTTTGAATTCACTTTAGCTAGACACTACACAGTGGTTATAACACAAGTTGCTAGACGCTCTACAGGACTTATAGTACCTTTCATACACTTTTTTGCTAGATGTTCCATAGGAACTATAATACATTTTCAAATCACAAGTTCACTAGACGTTCCACAGAAACTATAGTGTAATTAACTAGACACTACACAGTAATGATAGCATCACAACTAGACGTCCCGCAGGGAATATAACTAATTTCATCAATCAACACTATACGTCAGAGTGTAGTGTATTTTCAAATCAACACTATACGTCCGAGTATAGTGTACTTTCAAATCAACACTATACGTCCGAGTGTAGTGTATTTTTAAATCAACACTATACGTCCGTGTATAGTATACTTTCAAATCAACATTATACGTCCGAGTGTGGTGTATTTTCAAATCAACACTATACAACCGAATATAGTGTATTTTCAAATCAACACTATACGTCCGAGTATAGTGTATTTTCAAATCAACACTATACATCCGAGTATAGTGTATTTTCAAATCAACATTATACGTATGAGTATAGTGTATTTTCAAATCAACACTATACGTCTGAGTGTAGTGTATTTTTAAATCAATACTATACGTCCGAGTGTAGTGTATTTTCAAATCAACACTATACATCTGAGTATAGTGTATTTTCAAATCAACACTATACGACCGAGTATAGTGTATTTTCAAATCAACACTATACGTCCGAGTATAGTGTATTTTCAAATCAAAATGCGCGAGCAGTTATGGACTGTAGCATCAAAAGTGAGCAACGAAGGGATTGCAGCTACATGAGAGCAGTTATAGATTGTAGCATCAAAAGTGAGCAACAAAGGGGTTGTAGCTACACGCGAGCAATTATGGACTGTAGCATCAAAGGTGAGCAATGAAAAGATTACAGCTACACGCGAGCAGGTATGGACTGTAGCATCAAAGGAGAGTAATGAAAAGATTATAGCTAAACGCGAGCAATTATGGACTGTAGCATCAAAGGTGAGTAATGAAAGGATTGCAGCTAATTGCGAGCAGTTGTGGACTATAGCGTCAAAGCGTCAAAAATGAGCAAAGAAAGGGTTATAGCAGATCAAAGTCAGCGAGTAATGGAAGGATTGTAGTTAATTTAAAACTTGCCAGCAATTATAGATTGCAGCAGCACAAAGCTTACATCATGGAAAGATGAACACAATGTTGCACAATTCAGTGTTATAGGCAAATGCTCTATAACACGTCAGTTAAGTATCCTAACTCCTTACCCTTGAAATTGTGTGCTTATTTGCCTTGTCGCAATTTGTCAAGCAAATAACGATAAAGGGGGGCAATTGTAAGCACCCAATTTCGGGATGACTAGAGCATGAATGCGACAGAGGACTCTGATGATGAAAACTCGTCGCAAATAGGTCTCTAGTATTTGAATTTCGGATTCCAAGGCTTGATTGCATTTTTACAAACTAAATTGAAAGTTTTCTTTTCCTTCAAGGGTCCTTTTGTAATTAAATGTTAAAAAAAATAAAAATAAAAAAGAAAGAAATCGGA